>JAXQQM020062366.1:0-24325 GCA_034641835.2 Pinus albicaulis
TGTGTGAAGGTTTATTTTTTTATTACTGCACATTCTTACTGCTTACTAAACATCTCATGAATGAATGATGCAATGATATAAGTAAAGAATTAAATGGATAATAAGATCTCTGGACATACGCAAGTTTTCTTAAGGATATCCATGTGTATATGCGAGTTGGGTTCAGTAAAGTAGCGTATGGTTTTAAGAGAAAGAAAAAGTAAAAAGTTTTCAGTCAGCTCTAAACACTGATTCACCCCCCCTCTCAGTATTTTTCCCAACAATTGGTTTCAGAGCAGGCCCTTCTGCAGAAGTTTGATCGCTTGAATGAGATCCATCACAATGGGAAGGAAGCAAAAGAAGAGGGCTACTCAAAGAAAGAAGTGTACAACAAAAAATGAAGATGATGAATCAGGTATTGATTGTTGTTCTTGTAACTCACTTCCTTGTGCATGCAATGGTGAAAAAGAAAGTGAAAGTAATATTATGGGTCTACAAGCAAATCTGAAGATCAATGTTGAAGATCAATTTAAAAAGAAGGAATCTATCTACAAAGATATGATCTCTAGAATGAATGGAAATATAGAAATGTATCAAATACTGCAGGATAAAGTAACCAATCGAAGTGAAAGACTTGAAGCAGAAATCATCTCTCTCAAAACAGATCTGGAAAAATCAAATAAGAAGAATGAAGAACTTTTACAAACTTTTGAAGATCAAGAAAATGGGTTGAAAGAAGAGATTTCAAAATTGAATGATCAAGTAGAAGAAGGAAGAAGGGTCGAAGAAAGTATGAAGAAGCAATGCAAAATATTGGAGGTTGAGGTAAACAATTTAAAAGGTAAATTTGAAGAAAAAGATAATCTCTTGAGGTTTCAAGATAATACTAAGATTCTGGAAAATATTCTTATTAGTCAAAGGTCTCCTTCTGTTAAATTTGGTCTTGGTTTTCATAAAATTGTTAAAGGATAATACAGTTCACAAGAAAGTGCTAAAGATTCAAAGGATATCAATGCAAAACCTGAAGTGTTGAAAGAAACAAAAGGTCAACCGACAATCATGAAGTCTCAAAAGAAATCATTCCCTCCTAAATATAGAAGCATCAATCGATTCTCTCCTTTGATCAATACTGTTGAATTATTTAAATGTCATAATTATGGGCATGTTGTAGCCAATTGTAGAAGAAGATTGTTTCAGTCACAAACAAACAAATTATACACAGAAAGGTACTCAGGTTTCTTCAAGGGATATTTTTTTTCATGCAACAAGTTTGGTCATAAAGCAGTTGATTGCAATAGAAGAAAGAATAGAAAAACACATTATGATCCCTATGCTTACTTTTCTAGTCACACAAGATGTTATGCTTGTAACAAGTATGGACATGTAGAAATAGAATGTAGGATGAATAGATCTGAGAAATTGGATAATTTCCAGCACACAATAAGAAATTTCAAGCAAAGCTGGAAAAAGAAGGAGGATCAATCAAAAACGTAGGGGATGATAATCCTACTGCAGTCTTCCGCTTCTAAAGCTTACTTCTCATAATGACTGCAAGAGTGATGTGAGATACATTATAGGAATTAGTAATGTATCATCACAAGGGGAGAAATATATGGTGATTCCCATGGTTGGTTTGGTGATTCTGGTTGTGTTTATTTCTAACAGTGCATCTAATGTGACAACAGAAGACAGGTACAAAATGTATAAATCCAGGAGAAAATGGAGCTATGAAATTTTCAGTGTTTCACTTTTCATACACGGGTTTCATGAACTAAAGCCGCGTATACACGCAAGTTCCGTTGGAAACAAAAGCATATGTTTTTCTGATAAGAAAAACAGTGAGTCAGCTCAAAGATAGGAGCAAAATTTCAGGGGGAGCATTAGCCTTGCGGAGAGTAATGCATTTTTGGCATTATGATGGTTCTGAAATATAATCTCTCTTGAGGTCGTTTTGGTCTTGGTTATAAAAATCATATTTGTAATTTGATGAAAAGGTTATGTTGAGACCTATGATGTAAATTTGTAATATTCAATCATGTAAGGACTTGATCAAATTTGTAAACCCACTTGGTTGGCTAGTTGAGTCAAAATGTGTAAACCCACTTGGTTGGGTACTTGAGTCACATATGTAAATCCACTTGGTTGGATCATTGATGTAAGTATGAATCCTTGGTGATAGGAAAGGTCATAGATTCATGTACTTCATTGAAAAATATGTTTTCAGCATGAACTCATGGGGAGCATGGTAACTTCAGTGCACATCAGATCTACAGAGCTCTTCTTTCTACAAGAGAAGAAAAACCTTGTTTTGGTTTTGATCCGCCCTTTGCCCTTGATGTCAAAGGGGGAGAGTATCATGGTGTTTGAATAATGTTTATAATCAATGTATCTATCTGTTGTGGTGATCAAACACCATCATGGTTGCCATCAAGTCCAAAGGGGGAGATTGTTGGCAATATGATGCAATGTGTTGTCCTTGATGGAAACCTACTTAATGTGTTGTCCTTGATGGCAACCTACTTGATGAAGTTGTCCTTGATGGAAACCTACTTGATGAGTTGCGTTTTGATAGCATCCTATTTGTTAAATATGTAAAAATGATGTATCTACAGATCAGTTCAGAAGTAGCAGAAAAAGGAATTTCAGTAAGTGCCAGAGAAATGATAAATATAATATGTCACAATGTATACGCTACTTTTATGAAGGCAACCCGCGTATGGATTCAATGTATACACTAATTTTGTGAAGGAAACCTGCGTATACATTCAGGACTAGTATATACACATTTAGTTTGAAGAGAAATCGCGTATACATGCGGATACGAACGCTCCAAGTCGCATATGCCTTTTGCACTCTAAAAAATATGATACCTAGGGGCATTACCATGGTATTGGCCCACTGTATTGAGTGCTGGATTATCTATTTGATCCCATCCAGGAATACCATCAGCGGTTGAGTGGTTTTGACTCATGGTATTGACAAAGGCTAAATATATATAAGGAGAAGAAGATCATAGTGCAAGAGTGTGCATAGGTCTGGGTTTTAATGAATACTTCACTTTGAAGTATATCTGCATGGAATGGGTAATAGTTTATTGATTGATCTGAATTAATAATGCACCTATGAAGAAAATGATGAAGAGGGATATCTAGATCTGAAATGACTATGTATTTTCTAGATCTGTTTATGGAATGTTTAGATCTGTGATCTGGCAAATCTTTGCTGAATTAAAGGGTGAGATCTGAGTTATCTGTTCTGAAGAGTTGCATAGTTATGGAATGTTACAGATCTATACGCATGTTCATCTCAGCGAAAGCACATATGTACGTAGGTTCATTTCAACAAAAGCGCGTATGAAATCAAAGGTCAGTTCTGAAATAGTTGCAGATCTATATGCAGCTTTGTATCTATGAAAGCGCGTATATATGCAGGTTCAGTGAAGTAAAAGAGCATATGGAATCTAGGGTTTTGCTGAAATGTGTGGAATGAAATTTCTAATCTGTTTTCCTATTTTACTGCTATCTGTCAATGATGTATTCATACAGATCTGGGTTGTTTGAATGTTGATTATGCTACTGATTATGTTGATTAAAGCTCAAGTTGTTGGTTGATTGGTTGATGATTCAATGAATGAATTGATGGGGTTATAAGTTTCATTTTGATGTATGTTGAGCTTAAATGTGTGGAGTGGGTCCAGTCTGAAAATATGATGAAAAGTGGCCTACAAGGTATGTTGTGTGGAAGCTGTTGGATCCAGTAAGAAAATTGATGAAACGTGGTCCGCAGTGGTGCTGAGGGTCGAAGCCTTTAGTGAGGGGGTTGTAGCTCCCTTCCAGTGGTAGCTGGTAAATGAGAGCAGGGGGTAGTATCTCCCTTCCAGGAGAGGCTGGTAAATGAGAGGAGGGGGTAGTAGCTCCCTTCCAAGAGAGGTTGGTAAACGAGAGTAGGGGGTAGTAGCTCCCTTCTAGGAGAGGTTGGTAAACAAGATCACGGGGTTGGAGCTCCCTTCCTGTAGTGGATGTAGAACGAGAGAAGGTTGCAGCCTTCTGCAGGTGGGTGCCTGCGTGCTGGTATGAGTTTGTGACAAAATTGTAAGAAGTTTTCTTTATAATAAATATTGAAGACAAAGACGACAGCAGTGGTGGTTTTCTCCCGAATTGGGTGTCCACCTTAAATATTGGTGTTCATGTGTGTTTCTTATGTGTGATGGTTTATTATGTTATTACTGCACACGCTTACTGCTTACTAAACATCTGATGAATAAATGATGCAATGATCTAAGTAAATAATTAAATGCATAATAATATCTCTGGACATACGCAAGTTTTCTTAAGGATATCTGCATGTATACGCGAGTTGGGTTCAGTAAAGTAGCGTATGGTTTTAGGAGAAAGAAAAAGTAAAAAAATTTCAGTCAGCTCTAAATACTGATTCACCCCCCCTCTCAGTATTTTCCCCAACAACATCAAACCCAATACCCTCATTAGTAGAACAATGGATTTGAATGAAATTTATTTTCAATGAATGGGAGTTTAAATAACCTACCAATATTATAAACCAAATCATTAAATTTCCTTAGATTTTAGGATGTGTCTGGTCAAGTGCTTGAAGTAGTCTAAGTGCTGATTCTAGTGCTAACATATTTTGGTGTTCCTACTGAGAGACGAAGGCCTTGAAACAAAGTATTCTCCCAAGTCTCTTGTTTTAATTGTTGAAGATCAATTCTTGAAGGTGAAAAGGAGTTGATAACTTGAAGAGGACTGTAGTTTTTCACTTGGTGACTCCATTGTTCCGGATCTAGTGGTGACTTCACAGGGATGCAGAGATCAAATTTTAAGTGAAAGTTTTGGATAAATAGCTACACCTTACGGAATTATGAAAGGGACATCATTGCAGAGGTAACATTTAATGTTTTTCCTCATTCAGTAGCTGATGATTTGGAGTCTTCTTATAGTGTAGAAATTCCATGATTTATGAGTATCTCGTGTTGTGATTATTTTCATCATGAGTTGCACTATGTCATGATATGGATTCTTTTAGTTCTACTTTTAATATTTAGAATCCATATGAGAGTTTTTCAGCTATTTGAATGGTTCTATGACAAGTTCCATATTACATGAAGATTACCATTCAAATTAGATTAGAAGAAGGAGAATGAATAAGCTTGTTGTTTTGAGCATTTATTTTTCAGAATATTAGAGTTCATTTTTCAGTTTGAATTCAGTTTGAGTTTGGAGAGATGATAGTTGGATTCAAGGCACTAAGTCTATGGTTCTTGATAGCTCGCATGGGGCATATCATCCCCAATTAGAGCCATCGTTAGCACTAGTTTTGATTTTGTTATTCTGAGAAGATACTTTTGGGCACCAAGGCAAAGGATGGTTGTATTCACTTCATTTCCAATATAGTCTAAATTAAGCCTAAATGCATTGGGTGGCACTATCCATTTCATAAAATCCCCCAAAGCCCACATGCATAAAGTTTTAGGACTTCATATTGAGCACCGATACCTTCATTTTAGCTCTGCCCCCCACTTTAGCCAGCTTGATATATATATAACGTATATGTAAGAAACCGCATAAGCCTTACCTTATCGCAACAAACCTTGTGACCCCTTCCTTGCCTTTTTGCATCGGCATTTCACAAAAGTCCTCGCCACATTCCATTTGTTGTTTCTCTGGACTGCCAATGCGGTATATTAGGACCATTCCTGCCACATCACCTCTGTTCGCATTTGTGCAAATTCACATTCTTTACAATTTAACATCTTAGTTTGCCACTTCTAACTCCGATGTGATATAGTGGGACCCTTCTTGCCACATTTCCATTTCCCCACCACCCATCGCACATCGCAAAACATACTACTTCACAGATCGGCCACCAACCTTTAATCATTGTGATCGTCGCAATATCTTATCACATGTGATGTGTGATATTTATTGCATCACACAGATCTTAATTTATCAATCTTCACATCGCATCGCTAAACCACATCTTATCGCATCGCAACTTTACTTGTTTAACCATATGAAAAAGTTATATCCTTTATCGAATGCGATATGCGATGGAACCTATGGCCGACATGTGGCCACTTCGGCACTTACCCAACTTATCTTGCGAATTAATCTTGGTCGTCGACATTCCCTCTAGATTTTGCGAATTAATCTGCACTGTCCATGGTTCTCCTTCTAGATATCTTTTTAAGTGTTTTCTACCTTAATATTTTCTCTGCTTTTGACTATCTTGTCAATTCGTCTTATCTTCATTTCAATCTATGGTTTTAATTTGTTCGAATTTCTTTGCATTTTTGGTTCTATTAGAGAATGGTGGAAAAACCAAAGGATGTGGTTGATCCAGTATTTATCTCCATTGTTATTGGCCACGTTTGACGTTTTGATGAAGTTACTAAGGGTTTCATAAATAGTTTTCATGGTGACTCCCAAGGGAACTGGTGACGGGGATGATGCTTGTAGATATCATACATTTAGAGACATGCCAAACATAAGTAGTAGTTCATCAAATACTTTCTAGATTTTAAGGGAATAATTGGTTCAAGCAGCAATTAGTTCCACATTTCTTACATCAGCGAAGACAGTTAGGGAAGGTGGTAGAAAGAAACTTATGTGGAAGTCAAAAAATTTCATGCTTAAAATTTTTAAGCCTCAAACCATTCATTCGTTCTAAATTCATGCAACAATTTGATTTTTTTATTATTTTTAGTTTGTTTTATTTAATTTCATTCCTAAAATTTAGCAGAAGTTTGTTTTTTGCAACTCTATTTAAGAGTTGAGTTTTCTGTAATAAAGAAGGAGATGGTTGGTGGCATAGGGATGAGTGCCCTATTGCTAATTCTCTTGCCTATTCCTAAAGCTATGTATTGTTGAACACATAATATATTACAGTTACACTCTTGAGGATTCACAAATCATATGGTGTGTATTTTTTTCCCTTCTGTTTTTACATACTTCATCTGTCTTTCCAGATTTATCATAAAAGTTCTATCTTATTTTTTTATAAGTCTTGTGAACCTCCAAGACATATGGATCTATTTTTGTAAGTCTTGTTCCAAGCTTCCCCGATTCAGTATGAATTGAATATTGTTCATAAGCATTCCTTGAGCATGTTTTTATAAATCTTTTGATCTAGCATGCATGTTAATCTATTTTTTTTAGTCTTAATTCACCAAGCATTCTTGATTCATGAGGTCATGTCAGTCAGAAGCATTCCTTGTAATGGGATTCTTTAAATGTAAATTGAGATTCTTATAAATATTTTAAAAGCATTCTTTCACTATACATTTCAGATCTGGAAATTGTGTCATTTTTCTTCCTAGCAGTGGACTTCTGTCGTACAGAACCACTGTATTCCTCCCATTCTTCTAATCATTGAACTACAAATTTTTCTACCACATCATATATACGAGTGCCCTCATACGTGTCAGAGCTCTTTATCTGTTCAATTTTACTTTCAGAGTGCTTGAGATCCAACCACTTTCCAAAAAGCCCAATCAAATCATAAGAAATATCCCTTGATCTTAATATGTGTCTGGTTAGGTGCTTGATGCAGTCCAAGTGTTGATTCTAGCGCTAACATATTTTGGTGCATCTGCCGGGAGACGAAGGCTTTGAAACGAATTATTCTCCCGAGTCTCTTGTTTTGAATTGCCGATAATAAATTCTTGATGGTGAACAATAATTGGTGACTTGAAGAAGACTGTAAATTATTTCACCTAGCGACTCCACAAAGAGGAAGAGGGGTTTCAATACCTCCTTCTACAAGGAGGAATTAGATATCACCTACTGTAACTCCAGTTGCTGACCCAGAGAAGATCATTAAAGATGCAAAAGGAAAATAGAGATCAGTTGAGGCTGTTAGTGTCAGTCTAGTCATACTGCCATCAGTGATCAAAACTTCTCTTTTGCATTTTCATATTAGGTGTCTCATACCAAATAAATTTCACCATTTCGCTAGGTCATGGATTCATTGATGGTAGTAATTTTTCATTAGTTCTCCCTCATAAGGTACTTGCTGATTTTCCTTTCTATGGTCTTTAGTCATTAGTTACCTTCATTCTCAAAATCATGTCAGTAAGTCATAGGATGGGTGTCATTAGTTTCTAGGGTCTCACCATGGTCAAATTAATGGGTCAAATGTCAATAATATCAACAATGTCATGAGGAAGTCAATAAATTAAAAATCACTGCACCTGGAAGATCAAAGAGACATTTTATTCGGCTTGATGTAATTTTCACCTCAAAACCATGTTTTGAGGTGAAAACGTGATATTTTTCCTTTATTATTATTCATTATGTAATTCTATATCATCATGTGTAATAAGTTACAATTCAGACACTGTTATCTCTACAAAGTGATGTCCCTACCTTCAGATAAGTTTTCCGTAGCATGTTCAGTGCCAAATCATCCTCCAAGTAGATCCATTAGAAGGAGCTCGGAAAGAGTTTTCCAACGGTATACTACACTCTCAAAACTGACTTCTGGATTGAAATTTATGCTTAAGTGAAGTAAAATTCCCTATGTCCTCATAAAATCCCTATTTCCCATTTTTCCCCTTAATTTTGTGTTTAAAGTTTAATATTCCCCCTAAAGATCCATTTTTCCCCTCCCAATTAAAAAATTGTGTTATTAATTTTTTTTAACTAAATATGCGATTTAATTATAAACCACTTCCCCACCATACTGAAACTTTATAATAAAACTTTATAATAAAGTTTTATATTAAAAACCCCTCCGCTTCCCATCGCAATCGCAAAACTTTCCCTCGATCACATTGCTCATTTTATAAGGATCCTCCGATTGGCCAATCACAAAAAGTTCCGATGCGATTGATTGCAACTCTCGATCTCCCCCCCCCCCGATTGGCCCCGCCCGATGCGATCCGAACCTTCGATTCGATCGACAATCAGACAGTCTGTATGCAATCGATCCATCGCAATCGGCACACTCGATCGTCCTCCTCCGATTAACCTCCGCCGATGGCTCACTCCCGATTACACCATCACCGTCGATCTCCTCATCCAATCTAATGGTCCTCCGCCAATCAGAATGTTCCAATCGCACCGTTTAAATCCTACCTCCGATTAACCCTACCCGATGCGATCCCGACCGTTGATCCGATTGATGATCAGACGACCCACATCCAATCACGCCATCGCAATCGACAATTCCATATGAAAATTTTTCCTCCCACCCGCTCCGATATTGCGATTGCGATTGACCCTCAGCCCCACCACTTAAATCCTCTGCCCCATTCATAATAATATGGCCCCTTTCCCTTTGTATAAATCAAATTTTTGTATATAAAGAAACTCTCCCCAATCGCATCGAGGGAAGTCTTAATATATAACATGCCTGCCCTGCTCCATGATCCCGATTGCGATTATAATGTGGATCCCTCCTCCTCTCCCTTCCTTCCTATTCACTATTTCTTCCCTTCATGAATGCATAACTTCAATTTGTTTTATTTCAACGACAATTTATTAAAGGGTCACTTTTATTTAAATGAATAATGGAAGCAAAGGAAACAATCGGCTGGCTAAGAGCTTAAATTAAGCAAATATGTCTACAGCAGTAGAGAAAATAGGATCTGATTGCCTATTTTATTCTTCAATAGCGAAAAATGTGAAATCTGCCAGTAATCAAATGTAATATTGTTCCTTCTTTAGGGGTAGATCGTTAGAAATTTTTCTATGATTGCATTTCAGTTCTTCAGTTGTTAGAACAACTCCCTTTTATATGGATATATGCTCCCACATTTCAGTGTATTTATTGTAATTTTAAATCATTTGTAAGTAGTCTGAGTCAGAAAATCTGAAGTCTGTAATTCAGAAGTAGGGGAATATTGTGGAAGAAAAATCTGCGCTCCATTGTACAGTTTGATAGGGAATTAATAAAAGATGCAGCTCTAATTTGTGGGATCCATGTGGTATGAGATTTAGAATTTGTTCTCTCCTTGGTTTCATATATAAATTGTTATGTTTCACCTCTCATTCATAAAAATTTCCTTTTGAATGCTTTCAAGATAGAAAGGTAGAATCCATTTTATGTGCTTTGCCTTGGGAAATCATTCATCCTCTATGTTTTTCTTCTATTTGAAAAGGATCCATTTACTGTGCCCTTTTCAGCTCCTCACCAGTCTTTCCATCCCATCCTCATTAAATTTTATTTTCTAAGTTTCCTGCCTATCCTGCCCCATAAAAGACCCTGTGTCCTGATTTAATTCCCGGTCTCAACTGTCCCATTTTTGTCCCACACATCCCTGAAAATTCATTTATTTTATTAAAATCCTTTTCCCATCATTTTACCTAGCTTAATATCAGTCCATTTATTGTATTCCATTGAATATTATTTCACGAAGAGAGCCCTCTCTTGTCCTTGTAGGGCTAGCTACAAGGCTGAGCGTGGTTTAGTTGTTACCCTGTTTTGACTTTTCAGGCTGGGGTCCAATGTAGGAGCTAACTCTGGCGACCATACTGGGGTGCTCAAGATTGTTTGTTTGTTAGTGTTATTCGTTTTATAAATTACAGATGGAGCCTGAAGTTATGCCAGGTAGCCTTTGAACTGCACATTGCTTTGCAAGTGCATAAGTAGATAAATGCTGCTTCAGTCAATCTCCAGTCTAGTTTTATAAAAGTAACATTTGACTTGCTAATTTCCCCAGTACATCAGATAATTCTAGACTTTTGGATGATGATGTTCAGAGTTTGCTAGGATGGAAATAAAATTCTGTGAAATAGAAATTCGACCACACTGGCTTCAAGAAGATACACTAGGGCTAATCCAGATCCAAATCCTCCCCCTGTGTTTGAAAATCCAAATCTTATCCCAAGAATTGTCAGAAGACAAGAAGGATCATTAAGCCCTAGACCCATCTTCAGATCCTATACTTGGCCCAGTGAATGGTTTTTTGTAGAAAACCTTTCCTTTGACGAGAATTTTGAGCTTTATTTATTTAGGAATAAGTCTGAAAATGACATTGATGATACAGTTTTAGATCCTGACTTCCTTGTAGATATTGAAGTCCAAAGAGAAAATTCCTCCATTGACGATTACATTTTGAATTCTCCTCTATCCATCACTATAAATAATATTCCTGAGCCTTTAGAATCATCACAAACATCATTTCCCCCTCCCAATTCATCAGCATTCCCATCAGTCAATTCCCAATTGTTATCTCCTCCATCAACACCTCCCTTAAATCTTGTTGTAAATCCACCCAGAGTTATGGCTACCAGGTATGCACCCCTGATATTACCCTAGGTCCTTAACGATATGCCAGCTGACTATCAAAGTAAATTCCTATTTTTGATGCCACTCAGAGCATCATGGCCTAGCAGCACGTTGATAAAATGAATGAATTTTTTGATCTGCATGAGGTAGAAGCAGAGAATGTAACAACAAGGTTGTTTGTTCAAAGCTTCGGAGGTGAAGTCAGAAAGTGGTTTAGAGCCTTACCACCAGGCTCAATTCGCACTTTGCAGGAGTTTCACACTCAGTTCCTGGACCGGTGTGAGGTAAAAATGAACCCACTTCAAATTCTGTCTGAGTATGAGAACATTAAAAGAAATGTGGGTCAAACCGTGCAGGATTATTGTTTAAGATTCAATGATGTATATAATGTTATTCCAGCTAACTTGAAGCCTCCTATGGGATTAGCATTATTGATATTTCCCGATGGTTTTGATGCCGGCATGGCATATTAGCTGCGTGAAAGAGGCTCGTCTTCACTTGAAGACATGCAAAAGATAGCGGTAAACATTGAAGCTAATCTGCTGGCTAAAAGAGAATGAGCCAAAGCTGAGAAAAGAGTCACAATAAAAGAGGAGGCCTCTACATCAGACAGTAAAATGGACACTTTGATCAGAACTGTAGAAAAAATGGTTGATAGGTTAACCATTGTAGACAGACCAGAGCCTCAAATAAGAAATCCAAATTTCAGACGACAGTAGCCGCAATTCAGAATTAAACAAAGAGAGCAAAGAATGCAGGACCAAGTTGCACCACCACAGTAGCAAATTAAAACTACGTGCAAGGGATAGATTCAGATGATGATGATCCTGTGATTGAGGCTAATCACTTTTTCACAGCTGATGGTGCACCAATTTTCCTCACAGAAGACGAAGAATACACAGTGGCGACTCCAGATATTCAAAAAGACCAAAATTTCATTTTGGCCAATGACACAGTATTGGAAGAAGATTCCGATGACTACCAGAGAGGGTATATGAATTCTTTGTCAGCTCAGCAAAGGCAGTACTCTTTAAGGAATAGAGAGGTTACAACCAGTCCCATTCAAAAGAGAAAAGAACTCCAAATGAAGAACGATGCACAGAAGAAAGAAAAGGAGTCGGCTGACCCTTCTTCTAGTAAAGCGCCTGCAGTTACTAATACATCAAATGAAAAGAAACATCAGAGCTCAAAAAAGGAGCAAATAGAGAAGAAATACTCGCCCATTAAAGAGGTAGAAAAATCTCCTTCCTTTAATATAGAAAATGAAATTTCGAAGTTAAAGGTGTCTATGCCCCTCACAGAGTTGGTGAAGAATAGTGCATATAAAACTTAGGTGTCCAAAGTCTTGAAAATAGACTCTGTCTCTGATATGGTTGATGTAGAAGATAACTACCCTAAACTTATTTTCATTCCAGCCACAAAAGAATCTGAAGAAAATGAAGTCCCTCCTTTTTACCTGAGTCTTAGAGTACATGATTTTATCCTGCATAATGTTATGTTGGACTCTGGGGCCTCACATAATTTGATGCCCAAAGCTGTCATGGAGAAGCTAGGCCTTGATATCACTCGAA
Source organism: Pinus albicaulis (assembly GCA_034641835.2). Taxonomy (NCBI): domain Eukaryota; kingdom Viridiplantae; phylum Streptophyta; class Pinopsida; order Pinales; family Pinaceae; genus Pinus; species Pinus albicaulis. Next base: position 12,798 of record JAXQQM020062366.1, read on the forward strand.
AATATGATGATTTGTATTCCTTTGACTCAAGTAGGGTCCACTGTATTGGTCTAATTAAAGATTTGGTAGTGTCTTTAGATCATATTCCAGCAAAGAATGTCTTGATGGATGTAGTTGTTGCCGATGTCCCACCAAGGTTTGGAATGCTTCTATCTAGGTCTTGGGGTGCCAAACTCAAAGGAAATATGCAACTTGACTTCTCTTATGCCACTATCCCTGTATTTGGCTAGTTGAGGAAGTTATATAGGGAAAATAAAATGAAATATATGATTACCAGCAAAGATAAGCCTGTAAATCATCCCATTAATCCTGTCCATACAGATTTAGAGTCTTTTGTCTTATATTGTGATGGTGGTTTAAATGATGAGAATGTTCAGTTCGTACAATTAGATGAAATACCTGAGATTTTAGAAAATTTCAGAGAAGTCCTTAAACAAGAAAAGGATAAAGCAGCAAAAAATTCTGGGCCTCCTGCCTGCCAGCAGCAAAGGGACAATGAATAGCTAGAAATCAGCCAAGGTAAAGAAGAGAAAGAAATGAATTTCCAGCATCTTCAAGAAGAAGAAGAAGGCCTGTGGAGTATGGATTTTTATGGAGTTGTTGGTAAGGATGGAGTAGGCATTGGAATATGGATTAGAAGCCCTGTTTTCCAGCCTGAGAAGGTTCCCAACAATGTTAGAGTTTGTTCTTATAAGTTAGCTTTTGATTGCTCTAACAATGAAGCAGAATATGAGGCTTTGATTGCAGGTCTCAAAATTATGAAGAAGTTGAATGCAAAAAGGATTTTTGTGTATGGTGACTTCGAGCTGAGAATCAAATAGGTGAAGGGAGAATACCAAGAAAAACATCTGAGATTAAGGGCATACAGAAATGCAGTCTTGGACATTTTGAAAACATTCCCTGAATATACTTTGACAACAGTGCCCAGGATGCAGAACATTATTGTTGATTCCCTTGCCACTACTGCAAGTAACTTGAATATTTCGATGAAATCCAGCAATAAGTTTGAGATCTTTGTCAAAAATAGGCCTGTTGTTCTAGAAAATTTAAGGTATTGGCAAGTATTTTTGGATGACAATGAGATTAATGCATTTTTGCAGGGTGATGGAAAATTCAAAGATACTCCCATAGAAGGTGAGTATGAGGTGGATGATCAGGATTTAGAAGCAAACCAGATGGACATATTGGAGTTAAAGGATAATGTAATTCCTAGAGGTCTCATACCTCTAGAGGAGCTTTTTGATCAGGATGATGTCGCAAAGAAACCAAGCTTGGTGCCCACAGAGAAAGGAGTTGAAAATGTGAATATTGGAATAGCTGACCAGCCTAAGTTTGTCAAATTGTCAAAGGCATTATACCCTGAGGTAAAGGAGAAGTATGTTAAATTTATTTATGAATTTTCTAATGCATTTGCATGGGATTATTCAGATTTGAAAGTGTATGATAATAACATAATCCAGCATACAATTCCTATCAAGCTGGATCAGAAGCCTTTCAGATAGAAGCTAAGAAGAATCAATCTGAAGTTGTTGCCATTGATTGAAAAGGAGGTAAACATGGATGGACATATTGCAGTTAAAGGATAATGTAATTCCTAGAGGTCTCATACCTCTAGAGGAGATTTTTAACTAGGATGATGTTGCAAAGAAACCAAGCTTGGTGCCCACGGAGAAAGGATTTGAAGATGTGAATATTGGAACAGCTGACCAGCCTAATTTTGTCAAATTTTCAAAGGCATTATCCCCTGAGGTAAAGGAGAAGTATGTTAAGTTTCTTTCTGAATTTTCTGATGTGTTCGCATGGGATTATTCAGATTTGAAAGTGTATGATAAGAACATAATTCAACATACAATTCCTATCAAGCCGGATCAGAAGCCTTTCAGACAAAAGCTGAGAAGAATCAATCCAAAGCTGTTGCCATCAATTGAAAAGGAGGTAAACAGGTTGTACAATGCAAGAATCATAGTTCCTATTCAATTTTCTGATTGGATTTTAGATTATTAGTTTATAAAGCTCCCATCGTAAAAAGACTGGAGAAATAAGACTGTGTATTGACTTTCGAAACTTGAATAAGGCATCCTTAAAGGATAATTACCCACTTCCGAAAATGGACCATATCCTGCAAAGAGTAGTTGGAGCATCTAGGATGTCACTACTTGATGGCTACTCAGGGTATAACCAAATCTTGGTGCATGAGAAGGACCAAGATAAAACTGCCTTCACAACTCCCTGGGGAACTTTCCGGTATGCCAAGATGCCCTTTGGACTGAAGAACGTTGGAGCCACTTTCCAGCGTGCAATGGACATTGCTTTTGCAAATGAAAAAGACGTTTTTCTTGTTTTTTATTTGGATGATTTGACAATGTTTTCAAGTTCAGATGATGAGCATTTGCACCATTTACAAGTGGTCTTTCAGCGTTGCAGAAAGTTTGGGATTTCACTCAATCCCAAAAAGAGCCTTTTTGCCATGGATGAGGGAAAATTTCTTGGGCACATCATCTCTAAAGATGGAATCTGCAAATATCCAGCCAAAGTGGAGGCAATCCAGCTCATAGATCTTCGACAAAAAAAGAAAGAGATTCAGGCCTTTAATGCTAAGATGAATTTTTTACGCAGATTTATACCTAATCTGGCTGAGCATTTTAGAGAAATGACCAATATGTTGAAGAAAGACAGCACTGTTAAGTGGAGTCAAGAAGCTATCAAATCATTCAATCTGGTAAAGTTAGCTTTGTCTAATGCCCCAGTTCTGATTAGTCCTGACTATACTCAAGATTTTATTATATTTTCGTTTGCATCTGAGCATACTATGGCTGCTGTTTTAATGCAAAAGAGAGATGAAGTAGAAAAGCAAATTTCTTTTTTTAGTAGGACTATTAGAGATGCTGCTTTAATATATAATATTATTGAAAAGCAGGCATTGGATCTTGTTAAGGAATTGAAAGATTTTAGGGTCTATATTCTACATTCACACACTACAGCATATGTCCCTAACGCAGTAGTCAAGGATGTGCTCATGCAAACTGATCCAGAAGGTCGAAGAGGCAAATGGATAGCATCTATGTTGGAGTAAGATCTGGAGATCATGCCTACAAAGTTGATCAAAGGCCAAGGCTTGGCGAAATTGATGGCTCAATCAAATCTGCATGCTTTAGATATAAACCTCATTTCAGGAATGTCGGAAGAGGAATATGAAGGTTTGTTGGTTCCCATTTCAGATATTTTTCTGCAGTCCCCTTGGTATTCAGATATTGTATATGTTCTTCAACATATCTGGCCTCCTCCAGGCATGTCTAAGAGTCAAGGTAGATCTTTGAAACTCAAATCCGCAAAGTATTTTATTTTGAACAATGCTCTGTTTTGGAAGGATCCAAGAGGCGTTTTGCTAAATTTTCTGGTTGAAGAAGAAGCTCAAAAGGTAATGCATGATTTCCATAAAGGTGACTGTGGTGGTCACCTATTTTGGAAAACCACAACAGATAAGGTATTGGGAGCTGGGTATTATTGGCCCACATTGTTTTCTGATTTATGTAAAAAAGTGATGAATTTTCATGAATGTCAAATTTTCCAAGGGAAGAATAAATTTCTTCCACTTCCTTTGAAACATGTTTCAGTGAACGCGCCCTTTCAGCAGTGGGGGCTCAATTTTATAGGAGAAATTCACCCCGCGTCCTCAGCACAGCATCAATGGATATTGAATGCGACAGATTACTTTACGAAATGGATCGAGGCCATCCCTTCTAGGCAAGCAACTGACATGGTAATTATTCAATTCTTGGAATCAAATATCTTATCTCGTTTTGGTTGTCCATATAAAATTGTGACAGATAATGCAGCCACGTTTAGATCAAAGAAAATGGTCGATTTCTGTGATAAGTATAACATTGTGCTGGGCCATTCAATAGCGTATTATCCACAGGGCAAAAGCCTGGTAGAGTCATCCAACAAGTCGCTGATGAATATAATTAAGAAAATGTTGGAGGCAAACAAAAGAAATTGGCACCGGAAGCTTATCAACGCACTATGGGCAGACAGAGTCAGTAGTAAAAAATCAATAGGTATGTCACCTTTTGAGCCGGTTTATGGTACTGGTGTTGTCTTTCCTACTTCTCTTACAGTTCAAGTTATGATATTATTACAATAAGTTGGCAGTGAAGAGGATGATAACCAGCGAAGGATCAACCAGATGATTCACCTTCAACAAAAAAGAGAAGAAGTGTCATAGAAAATGAGTCAGTTGCAGGAAAAGATTAAAAATATCTTTGACACGAATACTAAAGCAGAAATTTTTCAGTTGGATGATGTAGTGTTGAAATGGGATGAAAGAAATGAAGACAAAGGGAAGCACGGTAAATTTGACAACCTTTGGAAGGGACCATACAGAATTACAGCATATAGGGGACAAAATGCCTTTTTTCTTTCAGAAATGGATGGCCAGGATTGTCCTGGAGGAGCTGTAAATGGTAGGCTATTGAAGCACTACCATTGTTGAAGACATGGATCAAAATCTATCTCATCATCATTGTATATACCATTTTATTTTTCTACAAGAAAAGTTCAAAATGCACAGTCATTCAAGTTTGGGGCCCGAGGTGAAGGCTATAAAACTTGGATGATATGTGTATGGTCTGGTTTTATTTTAGTTTTCACTCTTAGTATAGATTCAGAGTCAGTTTGCATTTGTGTCAGTTTTCAAACATTTTTGACTCCATGCCCAATGGACAAGGCTACTTGGTCTACGGTGTTCTTGGCACCTCCAAGGAGCTACCATCCCCATTGGAGCCAATTTTAGTGTCAGTCTAGTCATACTGACATCAGTGATCAAAACTGCTCTTTTGCATCTGCATATTAGGTGTCTCATACCGAATAAATTTCACCATTCCGTTAGGTCATGGATTCATTGATGGTAGTAATTTTTATCAGTTTTCCCTCATGTGAAACTTGTTGATTTTCCTCTCTATGGTCTTCTGTCATTATTCGCTTTCATTCTCAAAATCATCTCAGTAGGTCATAGGATGGGTCTCATTAGTTTCTAGGGTCTCACCATGGTAAAATTAATGAGTCAAATGTCAATAATATCAACAAGGTCATGAGGAAGCCAATAAGCTCAAAAGTCACAGCACCTGGAAGAATCAGAGAGACATTTTATTTAGTTTGATGTAATTTTCGCCTCAAAACCATGTTTTGAGGTGAAAACATGATATTTCACCTTTATATTATTCATTATGTAATTCTATATCATCATGTGTGATAAGTCACAATTCAGAAGCTGTTATCTCCACAAAGTGATGTCCCTAACTTCAGAGAGTTTTCCGTAGCATGTTTAGTGCCAAATCATCTTCCAAGTAGATCCATCAGAAAGAGCCTGGAAAGAGCTTTCCAACGGTATATTACACTCTCAAAACTAACTTCTAGATTGAAATTTATGCTTAAGTGAAGTAAAAGCCCTCTATATCCTAATCCTTCCCCTTTTCCCATTTTTTCCCTTAAACTTTGTTTAATTAAAGTTTTATATCCCTTTAAAATTCCCTTTTCCCCTTTCCGATTATAAATTCGCATTATAATCATTTTGACACATATGCGATTTATGCTAAACCACTTCCCCTCCATACTCCTTTGGAACTTTATAATAAAAAATATTAAAAAATTTATTATAAAGTCCCGTCTGCAACCACTTCGCCACCATGCTTATGATAAAACTTTATAATATAAAGTTTAAAGTTTTATTATAATAAGTCACAATCGCAAGGTTTGCATTCTAATCGGCCCATCGCAAATGTTATATATGCGCTCCGATCGCTCCGATCCTCTGATCGCACCCCTCCTCCGATTGACCAATCGCAAGTCCTCCCTCCGATTGATCGCAACATTCCCATCGCACTCCTGATCACGCCTGCTCCTCCGATCGCCTCGCAAATTCTGTTCTCCTGATGAGATTACCCCAACTCCCCTCCGATATTGCGATTGCAATTGACCCCTTGGGCCCACCATAAAATATCCGCCCAATCGCTCCGATTGATCACTCGTCGCAATCGGCGATTCTTCATGCGATTAGCCCCCGCTATATCCTGATTGCGATTGGTCAGCCCCACCATATAGTACTTCCGCCTATTCATAAATAAAATACCTTGCCCTTTGTAATCCGAAACTTTGGTTATATTGATTTATAAAAAGGCCTTTCTCCCCAATCGCATCGAAAGTTTAATTTCATATATATATTGTCCCGCTCCCCGATCCCGATTGCAATTATGTGGGCTCCATCTCCCCTCCTCCGATCCCCGATTCTGATCGCATCGCCATTTTTATATTCCGCGTTTTAAACCACTCCCCATCTCCGATGCGATTGCGATTGGTTGGCCCCACCATAGTTCATGCTGCATTTTTCCAATTTAAATGGGTTTTCTCTTTGGTTAGTGCGATAAATCGATGTTTCAAATATTTCAATCGCATCGCATTATTTCTTTCTACCATGGCACTTTGCTCCGCTTCCTGCCTCCGATTGCGATTGTAATGCGGCTCCCCGCCTCCGCTCTCCTCCGATCCTGATTTCGATTTCATTACTCCACTGTATATTGTATTCCCCCTCCCACCCCTTCCGATTCTGATTGCGATGTGGGTCCCGCTTCTTTTCCGCCACTCCTGTCCATGTAAAAATTAATATTTCCCTTCACTAAAAGTATAATTTCATATTTTATTAAAAGAGTCAGTTCTCTCCAAAAAAATAGTGGAAAGCAAAGCGACAGTCAAAGGGTCGAGAGCTTATTTAAAACAAAGATGGTTACAACAGCAGCAAAATAGGAAATCTGTTTATTGGATTACCTATTTTCTTTCATACAACTTAACAACAAATCTCCAAGTAGTCAAATGCAACACTGTCCCTTATTTTTAGAGGCAGATATTTGTGTTTCTTTCTATGATTGTATTTCAGTTCTTCAGTTGTTAAAACAACTCCCTTCTCTTGTGGATCTATGTTCCCACACTTCAGCCTATTTATTGTAATTGTAAAATCATTTGGAAATGGTCTTAGGAAGAGTCTGAAAGTAGGGGAATAGTGTGGAAGAACATCTCTGCGCTACATCGTACAGTTTGACAAGAATTAATAAAGAGATGAAGCTCTGATTTGTGGGATCCATGTGGTATGAGAGTTAGCATTTGTTTTTTCTTCTTTGTTTCATATGTGAATTGTTATGTATTCTATTCATCCATAAACATTTCCTTTTGAATGCTTTCAAGATAGAAAGGTAGAATCCATTTTATATGCTCTGCCTTGGGGAATCATTCATACTCTGTGTGTTTTATTCTGTTTGAAAAGGATCCATTTATTGTGCCATTTTCAGCTCCGCACCAGTCTTTCCATCCCATCTTCATTAAATTTTAATTGCTAATTTTCCTGCCTATCTTGCCCCATAAAATACCCTGTGTCCTAATTTAATTCCCAGTTTCAACTGTCCTTTTTATCCCACACATCCCTGAAATTCATTCATTCATTTTATTAAACCTTTTATCCCTATCATTTTACCTAGCCTAATATTAGTCCATTTGTTGTGTTCCTTTGAATATTATTTTACGAAGAGAACCCTCTCCTGTCCTTGTAAGGCTAGCTACAAGGCTGAGCGTGGTTTAGTTGTTACCCTGATTTGCCATTGCAGCCTGGGGTCCAATTCAGGTGCTAACAAGAATTATGAGTATTTTTTGGTTCCTTTTGATTTTACTATGCTTTAGCTAATTTTATGTGCTTGATGAATAATGTGTTGTGTCCTTATCTAGAAGAGTTTATTATTGTATTCATTGATGATATATTGATATATTATAAGAATGCGGAAGAGCATGCAAAATATTTAGCAACATTATTGATATTTATAAGAGACCATCAGGTGTATGCCAATCTTAGAAAATTCAATTTATTTCTGATAAAGGTACATTACTTGGGACATGTTGTTCCGAAAGAAGGAATAACAGTGGATTTGGAAAAGATAAGAGATATCTTGGAATGGAAAACTCCTAGGAATGTGGACGAGGTCAGATCATTCATGGGGTTGGCATGCTACTATAGGAGGTTGATTATGAACTTCTCATGAATTGCATATCTTATTACATCATTGTAGAGAAAGGGAAAGACATTTGAATGGATAAAGGAATGTGAAATAAGTTTTTAGTAGTTGAAGCATTTGTTTCCAAATTCTCCAGTTCTCAAGATTGTAGATCCAGATAAAGAGTTTGTGGTGTGCACAAATGCTTGTAAGAGAGGACTTGGTAGAGTCCTAATGTAGGAGGGAGAGGTGGTGTGTTATGAGTCAAGGAAACTGAATGAGCATGAGCAGAACTATGTGACTCATGATCTGGAGTTGGGAACTATTATTTATGCCTTGAAGATGTGGAGGAATTATCTTATTGGTAGAAGGTTTGTGTTGACAAGAAATCATTGTGGGTTGAGGTACTTGTTTGACCAACCAAATCTGAATGCTAGAGAAGCTATATGGTTGGATACTCTCAGTGAGATTGAATTTGAGATTAGGTACATTAAGGGTAGAGAGAATAGGGTTGTAGTTTCTCTTAGGAGAAGGATACTGTTAAAACATGTTGTATTTGTGAGCTCATATGGGACATATTTATAGGATCATATCTTATAGGCAGGACAACATGTTGATAAGTATCAACAACTTAAGAAATGGTTACAACAGGGTACAGGTGAATAAGATGTGGACTATCATCTCCTAGAAGATGGATTGGTGAGATTTAGGGACAAAATCTATGTGCCGGATGACGATGGGCTCAAGAATATTATCTTGAGAGAGTTTCATGTCAAGCTGTATTCAAGCCACCCAAGATATTAGAAAACATTGACAGTTGTGAATAAGTTCTACTATTCACCGAATCTAAAGAAGGAAGTGGCTGAGTTTATGGCTAGGTGCTTAGATTGTCAACAAGTGAAATCTGAGTGCAAGAACCTAGCTGGGTTGTGACAAAATATTTCGATTCCAGAGTGGAAATGAGATGTCATTTCCATGAATTTAATTATAGGTTTTCTGAGGACATTGAAGTAGTATGATTCCATAATGGTTGTGGTTGATAGGTTGAGAAAGGTAGCTCACTTCATTCCAGTGAAGATTAATTATTCAGCTAGCAAGGTATCTCAAGTATTCATCAGAGATATAGTGCGATTTCATGGTGTTCCGAAGAAGATTCTGTTGGGTGAAGATTCTAAGTTCACTTCCAGGTTTCGGAAGGAGCTATTTGCAAGTTTGGGTACAATTTTTGCCTTCAGTACAACTTATCATCCGTAGATGGATGGATAGATAGAGAGGATCAAAAGGACACTGGAGGATATGTTGAGGATGTATGTCATGCATCAAAAATAGAGGTGAGAGGAGTACCTTCCACTGGTAGAGTTTGCTTACAACAATGGGTATTAGGAGTCAGTGAGGATGAGGACATTTGAGGAAATTTATGGGCAGAATAATAGTACTACCATCAGCTGGAGTGATCCAATGAACATGGTACTGATAGGACCGAACATGTTGGAAGAAATGGAATAGAAAATGTAGGTTATAAATAAGAATCTAAAGGAAGCACAAGATAGATTTTTTTTTTTATGTAGATCAACATAGGGAATTTAAGGAGTTTCAGGTCGGGGAGCATGTGTACTTGCGCATCAAGCCCAAGAAGAGCTCCTTGAGGATTGGATCATGTGTCAAGTTGGAACCTCAGTATTGCAGGCCTTTGAAATTTCTTGAGAGGATTGGACCAATGACCTACATACTTGCACTACCTTTGAAAATGAATGTCCATTATGTTTTCCACATGTTAATCATGTGATTGATTGGTCTATAGTGCGGGTGGATCTAGAAGGAGAGTTCCAGCTGAAACCTCAGTGCATATTGTAGTGGAAACAAATCATGCTCCAAAATCGAGCAATCAAGTAGGTTAAAGTGCAATGTAATCACTTTGGGCTCGACGAAGCCTCATGGGAGATGGATGATAAGATGCGGGTTATGTATACGTCATTATTTCCGTAGGAGGAAAATGAGTTTTTGGTTTATGTATATATTTATGTATGGTTTTTACTGTAAATTACATAATGATATATGTTTTTTTTTTCTAAATAAGATCAATCTATTAACGAGGGAGTAAAATTACATCGTGACTGTAGTCAAAACTACTGCCCTGGAGGAAGGCAGAATTATCATGAAAAACACATATGGAGACTGCCCATTGACAGGGAAAACAGTCTGAAAAATATTGCCAAAACCCACGCAAGGGAGAAAGTTGTGATCTTCCTGATGTTGCATAGTTTTCATGGATCCAAAAGTGTACAAAAATAAGCCAAAATTCCACATAACCGTTTGTACAGAAACATGCCCAATTGTATGGGCCGCAGGGAAAGAAAAAAGCCTCACAATAAGCAGACTAGTCATCTGGAAGTTCTTCAACAATATGACACCAACCTGAAGCAAGCAAATCCCTGGCAAGAGCATCTTCGGATTTTGAGGGACCTGGATCAGCCGGAGCCATCACAACATCAGGAACGCTACGAGCTTGAGCATCCGGAACCTGCATCGATGCACTGCCTACCCCCATCTGGATATTAGAAGTCTAGGCAAAGCCCACACCAAGGCCCACCGAATGAGTGATATACTCCCCCAATTGGGCTTCCTCATGGAAGACCACCGTAAAGAGAGCAGTAATTCTTGGGCGAATCAGAGCGCTGTTGAAGGTGAAGCGCGCAGAACCAGTAGTGGGGGGAGGCGAGGTGGCCGGAGGTCGGGGAGCAGGGGAGCCCAAGCAATGGCGAGAATCAAGAAAACACCCTCTCCCACTGCAGGTTCTAGGGTAGTGGCCAACCAAAAAATCGCTGGAGAGTGAAGGCGAGACCGAAGAAGGGCTTGACTGCGCGCTCGAAGGATGATCCCTGGTGCCGCCTCTGCGGCTCCACATTCTGTGGCGCAGACGAGGGATAGGGGAGACAAATTGTGACCGAACAACAGCAATGGCAGGGAAATAACAATTTGAAAGGAAGCCAGAGGCCCGAGTGAAGTGTCAAGGGTCCACCAGAGGCGGCGCCTCTATAGGACCAGAGCCCAGCTCCAAAAGAACTTCCCCCTCCAGGCAGTGCGAGACACCAGGAATGGTAGAACCGACACAGTGCAGATTGAAAGAAGAATTGAGTCCAGAGACCAGATAGAAGTGGGTGCGGTGCGACTGAGGCAACTCCACAGAAGGCCCATCGCCACCCTGCCATTTATCCTTCCCTCTCACGCATCGAAAATCCCCCATCATAACTGAAGCATTGAAGAGAGCCGAGGTTTCCAGCATGCAGAAGCATGCGAAGGCAGAAACCGACTTGGTGGGCATGAAATGAAATCCTGAACCCCTTGAAACAATGCCGTTGAGATCTGCGAAATGTAAATGCAAGGATCCGTCGCACCATGGCCAAATATCCGCCATGTCCTGGGTAGGCAGGTGTCGTCCCACCTCGCTGCACCCCTGTCCCATCAAGTTAAAAGTCTGTCTGTACACCCACATCCGGG
>JAXQQM020071246.1:0-85249 GCA_034641835.2 Pinus albicaulis
TAGAGCCATTCCCTTGCCCTTATGTTCCTATGGTTAAACCTCAAGGGGGCTAAAAATTAGTCTCGCCTCAGGGAACAGGGCCCTTGGAGGTTGGGTTAACCCCTGGGGATGTCAATGATGCAGTGTAAGGTGTGTTTTTGGTGTTTTCGTCAGTTCCACTTCCTTAAGGTCATCTAGGAGGTTGAATCTCATATTATTAGCCTCTCATCACATTTTTACCCCGTTTGGTCGGTTACTTGGGTAGATGTGGGAAGAGGGTGTTACAGGTATGCAGTGGCATCTGGTGCGGCACAACGAGTTCTTGGAGTGTTTCCTCCAAGGAGGCTTATGGTTAGGAACATTAGATGTACCAATAGGAGCAACTCACCTTGGATGGATGTATACATTGTTGAGCATCTAGGGACGACATGTTTCGCAGAGATAGATCTTTGATTGGGTTATCAGCAGATTTGAGGCGGAGAAAAGGATGTCCCTAGGATTACTCTTCAGTATCCCCACGGATTCTTGATCATACCCTTGGGGACCTACCAACCCATCACTCTACAGTATTTATTACAGTCACAGAGATTTTGGTTGCTGCCCTTTGATGTTCTCAGTACAGGCAACACGACATGGGAGGCTCACCCTAGGCAGGTTGACGGTTCACGGTGTGTCATGGGCAGGAGGGACACTCTCCAGTTGAGACAATTGGTGGGTGCACGGGCTTACAGATACAAGCTTAGCGATGGCGTGGTTTACTGCTGAGGTAGCATCTGTTCACCTTGGGATCACACTTGGGGAGGTGATTGTGAGGGAGTTGCATGATGCAGTTTTAGTGAGATAGTCTAAGGAATTATATGAGCATGAGGTGCAGTGGATGGTAGACCTCGTCTATAGGCAGATTTTTAGAATCTAGGCGGTATTGGGGTTCGCTTTCTGGAGACAAGTTCACATATTTCATGATGCAGAATGGCGAGGCAGATTTAACCTCTTGTTTCTCAGGACCGAGATTGGCATTAGATGGGTAGGCATTGGAATCATCGACATGCCTTGGTAGGATGAGCTTGGCCTTCACATATTTTTCACCATCAAGACCCAGGAGAGGAGGATACAACCCACGCACAATGGGAAGTATGTCATAATCAAAGTGGTGCAATGTTAGCATGGTGGCACACCTCTGAGTCTAGCAGAGGACCCGAGCATCACATTACTTCGTAGCTCAATGAATTTTAGGGATGAGCTTGCTACTACAGGGGGATATCATTAAAATATTACATTGGGCTTTAGCGAGTCATTGATGGCGTGGGAGACTTCATTAGGATTGCAAGTTGGTCAACAAGACGATATTAGGGGGAGCTCATGGAGGGAGCCTTCATCTCCGCAGGGATTGGGTGGTATCTTCAAGAGTTTACTCTTGGAGAGTATGACATCGACTAATTGGTAGGGAAACTTCATGAGGAATGGGACATAGTGCCACATTATCATAATTCCCTATGCATTGATGGAATGCACAGGGCTTCTGGTACTTATGCCTGGCAGGGTAGTGAGTGGCGCAAGGGGAGCTTCGTGTTGGACAGGATGGATTGGGATCTTGGTATTGAGTAATTCCTTCATAACAGGACAGTGCAAAGGTTAAGGATGATTCAGTGGTGCATCTAGGATCCTAGCATATTTTGTAGTGACAGTGGGGATCAACAACTGGAGAGGATTCTTGTTCAGGCATTTCTTGAGGACAAACAATTCCCTACGCATTGATGGAATGCACAGGGCTTCTGGTACTTATGCCTGGCAGGGTAGTGAGTGGCACAAGGGGGGCTTCGTGTTGGACAGGATGGATTGGGATCTTGGTATTGAGGAATTCCTTCATAATAGGACAATGCAAAGGTCAAGGACGATTCAGTGGTGCATCTAGGATCCTAGCATATTTTGTAGTGACAGTGGGGATCAACAACTAGAGAGGATTCTTGTTCAGGCATTTCTTGAGGAAAAACAATTTTTGGTGGGGAGGACTGTAATATCCCCAATTTTTATTTTTCATTTAATAAGATTAACGAATTTATTGCAGGAGTTCTAAGCATAGTAGAATTTTGTAATCAGGAATTGGAGACATTTTTTCGCACATGGTACTTACAAGAAATCGAAAATATCAACCTTAGTGGAATGTGGGGGGCTCCCTCAAAGGAAAAATCGATTTTGGTGGAAAGAAGATCAAAATATTTGGATGAGGGACCCGGTGAGCCTCTAAATTAGACATAAATTAAGGCCCATCTAACCTTTCTTAGACTCGTCTACCTTCCTTATGCACATGAACATATATATTAAATCTCTCCTTCTGCACTTAATAATGTTTTCTTATGCTTTAATATTTTATTAGGAAGGTTTAAAGGTAATTTCATATTTGTGCCTAATATTGGTTATTTTTGTAGAATATTGTGAGAATATTGGGCAGATTATGCATATTTGGAGAAGGAGATAATGTAGGGACTCGCTCCCTGCCACTGGAAGATCAAGGTTAGAGAATAAATAAGCACAATATCAGGAAATTATTGAGAAATATTCTAGAGATTCAAGGGGGTTTCCCACCCTCATTAACTATCAAAGGCATCCAAGAAAACTGAATATGAAGTGCACTCAATCTTTTTTTACTTGGATTCAAGTGGACTCAATCACCCTGAATATTCTCTCTAGCAATTCAAGTTCCAGAGGCATCCAATCAACTCCAAGAGGAGAGCACTCAATCTTTGTTTACTTGGATTCAAGTGGACTCAATCACCCTGAATATTCTCTCCAGCAATTCGAGTTCCAGAGGCAGCCAAGCAATTCCAAGAGGAGAGAACTCAATATTTGTTTACTTGGAGTCAAGTGGACTCAATCACCCTGAAGATTCTCTCTAGAAATTTGAGTTCTAGAGGCAACCAAGCAACTCAAAGAGGAGAGCACTCAATCTATGTTTACTTGGAGTCAAGTGAACTCAATCACCATTTTCAAAGTAGTTGTTGATAGCTACCCTGTAGAATAAATATAGCAGAGCTAGAGCTAGGAAGAGCTAGTGGATTCTAGTTGGAACTTTGTTGCAAGCTATTGAGATTTTCATTATTTTACTCAGTGATCAAACTTTCAGAGATGTATGAGGTTATTCTTTTATGAAATGAGAAGAATGATTTCATTTTATTGATTTAAGTTTCAGAGAGCTAGGCTCGTGGGTTAGGGCCCAATCCACGTGCCTCAGCTTCTTTGTCGTTATTATCTTTTCCTTTCTTCCATTAAGCTATTTTTCTTTCTGCCATTTAGTTAGATCTACTTCTGATAGTTTCATTGCTGCTTAGTCTTTGCTTTCAGTTTGTTGTTGTAGTTTTTCATTTGCTTGTAAGTAGTAGAGTATAGGATAAAATTCTAAAAGTTGTGGATCTAGACTTCCCTTCTCATCTCCGTCGATAGAGCTCGAGGAGGGTAAACCTTCCCATAGAACAAAAACATTGATTTATGTTCACTATCTCCATCTGTGTGTTACGCCTCTAAACCTTGATTTTACGCCTCCATTCCCTCCCGTCTTCCGCTTATTTTAATTGTTGCACCCACTTTTTTCCCTAACAACACTTAAACCCTTCAACTACCTTATTCATTTATTTCTATTGGTTATAATAGCCTTACTCGTTTTAATGCAAAAACGCTGGAAAAACCATCAAAGTTGACCTCCTCCTTTCCTCCTCGAAATCCCCGCTACTGTACTTAGATCATCGCAGATCACAATTTTCATTTGGTTCTGTTAACACTTACTGCTCCCATCTGCCGATTGCGATATTGTGATCGCGCTCCGCTGCCGATCCCACTGCAATGTCACCCATCACAATCACACTTCGAACATTTTCCTTTTTTTTCTTCTAGACTTACTGCTTCCAAATGGTGATTGCGATACTACGATTGCGCTCTGCCGCCGGTCCCACCGCCACGTCACTAAGCTCATTTCACAGATCGCAACTCTTTCATGTTCGTATTTCGCATTTTTCTCGTCGCAGTCGTTAACCCGTTGCATTTTGCGACTTTTGCTCCATCGCATCTTTGACATTGCACTTTTAGAATTATTCCGCTCCAAAGCCATTTTTTCACTATAATAAAGTTAAAACCCCCTCTTTCCACTTCTAAGCCCCATTTCATGTGTTAATCCCTCCATTAGCACCTTTTACCCCTTTTCTTCTCCAAAATGCAAATCAACATTTTCTCAATCGGAATTGAGTCATGGATAGTTTAGCTGCATGGATAGAAGCATGGTAGATAGAGCATAAGATAAGTAGGGTGTGTTTAGCCGATTGGCCAAGTTAAGTGTGGTTTAAATAAGTTTCCTTTCTGCAAATTAGTTTAGTTTCTTAACAGTCATTTCCTTTTAGCAAATTAATTTAGTTTCTTTCTGTCATTTCCTTTCTGCATATTATATTAGTTTCATTTCAGTCATTTCATTTCTACAAATTGAGTTAGTTTCCTTTCTGCCATTTCCTTTTAGTAATTTACTTCTTAGTCTTTATCATAGTTTAAGAGATAGCACCATTTCGTAAAGCAGAAGAGGATGACATGAACATAATGCATCTGTTGTGTGCTATCACCTCCAAGTTTGTACGAACCTCGGGTTGATAAAGTAAAGTAGGGCAACCCCTAGGAGTTACAGCACTCTTGGTGAATTACCAAATCTCACCAAGACCCACAAGGAAAGGTGAAGCAACAATTAAAATATAGGGTTTCTTAGGGTCCTATAATAATAGGGTTCATAATTTTTGAATTGAATTTGATAGTCTTGTAAATATGTACATACCTTGCTTTCTGCAAGTTGTTTTCCCATATTTTGAAAAATGAAAAATAAAGAAAAAATGAAAAGAGGGTAAAAGTCCTAAAATAAATATCAAAGGACTTAGAAAAAGATAAACCTCAAAAGAAAAAAGAAATAAAAACAAGACCTGAAAGTGAGCAAGTCAAAATGCCACTATTATTTACTTTACTACAAGAATAATGATTATGTATAGATTGTCAATAAATTCCATAATCCATGATCAATTAAACAGTTAATCTTAACTTTTCATGCTTTGAATTTCATGTTTTAGATAGAGAATAAAGATATGTCAAACAATATAAACTTGAAAAATCAATAGATAAGATAGAGAATAAATGAGGAGCTCAACAGTTTAATCTGAGCCCTCTGATGAAATAAGGTTAGACTTAGATAGATTTATGCTTTAAAAGAAAAATGGATTTAGGGTTGCAAGCTTAAATGCACCCATGAAAATGAAGTAAAAATGTTATAAATAATGATGGGTAGGTAGAAAGAAGTTGTGAAAGGCATGTAATAAAGCATCATCAGGAAAAATTACTAATTCCCTTCCCCCCCCCCACAATAATCCAGTATTCAAAACCTTCAGTTAAAGAGGCTCAGAGCATTTCTCTGACTTCTGTTGGGACCAGACCCAAGGTTCAATAACTGATTGGTTAAAAATATTGAATTCTTACATAAAACCCATATTCATCAGCATTTACCCTTCATACATAAATGATCCTTTTTTTCTAAGTAAAAACCCATTTTTACTTAGTAAAAGTAAAAAAACCCTAAATAATTAACTTCATTTCCTTTCAAAGTCACTCAAAACCCATAAAAATGCATTTTATCCTAAGTTAAAGTGTGAAAAATACAAAAGGTACAAACTATGCTTTATTTAAACTTTACTTAGTGTTAAATCATGTATTTTTATTCATTAAATACATTACCCTTCATATTAATTTAAAACTTATTTTATTAACTCCCTATTCTATACCCTCCCATATAATATAAAACCCTTTTTTATTTTAAATAACCTAAAATCCCATATTTAATGTTTAAACCAATGTTTTTTTTTTTTTTTTTTTAACAGAAATGGTTAGTGTGATATATTGATTTCCTGGCAGTGATGCCTCAATTCAGATTACAAGAAGCAAGGCCAATGCCCTGATTTTCTCTATGGCCAGGAACAACATGGCCTTTACACTTGTAAGCCAGCGGTTTTTACAATCAATAATACGACCGAACTCCTCAATCTTCCCAAATTTATAGGTGCAAACAAACTGCTTCAATAATAGACAGTAGAACATATTAACCAGAAAACTAAGGTATGGGGTCCCAGCCTACGTCTCCATCTCTTAGGAGGACTCCGAGGGAGAGGAGAACAATTTTGTTGGCTTCAGCATCAACATCTTTATTGTTTTCTCTCTTTACATGAAAGAAATTCAAGCTCTGAAAGGAATTCAACAGAGACCTAATTCTGGTCATCAATCTTGATAATCTTAAATATGAAGGTGAAGAACTGTCCACAATAGATTTAATTATGGACTGGGAATCACTAAAGACATTTGCTTCTTTGATACCAAGATATTTGAGCTGCTTGAGTCCTTGGAGGAGAGCCAACGCTTTGGCTTGAATGCTGGTGTTGTGGCCCACACCCCAGGCATAATTGAGCTCAGTCCTACCTTCTGCAGTTTTGACAAGTCCACCTGCTCCTGAAATTCCTGGATTTCCTTTTACTGCCCCATCAAAAAAGAGGGTGGTTCGTGCCTGTTTTGTGCAAAATTCAGAAAATTCTGTTGAATTGACTCGAATCTGCCAGTCTTTTAGAGGAATGGGAGGCCTTCCAATGTCTTTGAAGTGAAGGTTTAGGATAGTACTCCATTCAGAATCTTTCTCACTTAGGTCTGCCCCATCCAGCTGGTCTCCCAAGCTATCTTTCAACTGACTTTTAATTTTAACCAAGACTATCCTAAAATCATTCCTTTTGTCTCTGAAAATCCTCTTATTTCTTTCAAGCCATATTTTCCAGCATATTATTTTAGGGAGAGCAAGCCAGGAAGCCTTGATATGCTTATTCTTTGGAGTGGCTCTGGGATACTTAAGTATCCATTTTGAGAACAGTTCTGAGATGTGAATGGGGAAGGCGAAATCACTACTCCATGGGCCTAAGAGCGCTTTCCATATCTCTGCAGCAAAGTTACATTTAGCATTAGATGGATGGCACTTTCTTCATTTTCCCCACACAACGAGCATCTAGAAGGCCCAAGATAACCTCTTTTCTGGAGCCTGTCGTCAGTCAAAATTCTCTTATGACAAAGGAGCCAGCAGAAAGTGTCTATTTTTGGGATGGTTGTCTGTGCCCAAATCCCCTTCTAGGGCTCTGGATCAGGAGGAACGTGGGGGTGTAAAGACAACTGCCTGTATCCTTGAGAGACAGTGTAACGCCCTGGAGTTGATCCCCAGCCACGAGAGTCAGATTTCCTGCTGTTTATAGGGGCCTTGCCTTTGAAGTGAGCTAAGAAAATAGCGTACTCATTGGACAGATTCTGTGGCACTTCTAACTTAACCCAACTCTGCCATACGCCTTCCTCCCATTGAGAAATGTCCCATAGAGTTGCGTAGCTAGCTCTGATCATCCAATCACGCAGCACAGACAGAGATCGATCATCTGCCAGAGGATCGCTGTCCATGATTCGATCCTCCCAAATTCTGATTCATTTACCATTACCTAGAATCCAGTGCGCATGGAGATTAATTAAAGAGGTTGCTTTTGCGCAGAGCTTATGGATCATTGAGCCAGAATTTGAAATGGGATTGTCTAAACAACACTTTCTCTGCCCACGGAAGTATTTTTTCCACAGCGCTAGCTGGGCCCAACCTAGGTTTGGGGCAATAATCCTCCATAACAGTTTGGCACCCAACGCCACATTCTGTGTGCTTATACTCTTGAAATTCAGGCCGCCTTCCATTCTGGGCAAGGAGATTTTATCCCAGCTAATTAAAGGGAATTTCTTCTCATTCGACTTTCCACCTTTCCAGAAGAATTTCCTGATGTGATCCTCCATTTTCCTCATAATGCCGATTGGAGCCAGCATAACTGCAAACTGATAGATAGGAAGGCTGTTTAATACAAATTTTATGAGCACTGCCTTTCTTGCCAAATTGAGCCAATTGAATCCCCAGTTTTGTATCTTGGATTTAAAATTTTCCAACAAAGGTAGCTAGTCTCTGCTGAGGGCGCGATTTTGGAATATGGGGAGCCCCAAATACTTGAAGGATGACCATGTAGTAGAGGCAGCAAAACCAAAACAGAAGGAGATGGCTTGGAGAGTGTTGGATGAAGTGTTCCAGCAGAAGATGTGACATTTGCCATTGTTGAGTTTGCTTCCTGAGACATCACAATAGTCATCCACCACACCTTTAAATCTTTTAGCCAAGAGCACAGTGGCTGCACCCAGCAAGAGGGAATCATCAACTAATAATGCGTGGTTTATATTTTTGACACCTCTTGCTATATTCAAGCCCATAATATCTTGATCCTGCTGCTTCTTGTTCAAGAGGAAGCTGAGAACATAAGCTTGGAGGACAAAGAGCAGGGGAGAAAGTGGACACCCTCGAGAAGCTTTAAAGAAATCAACAGCCCTCCCATTCACCAATGGAGCTATCCATGGCTCAATGATACAAGCCTGAATCCAGTTAATAAATCTGGTGCCAAAGCCAAATTTATACAAAGCATCCATCAGGAATCTATGTCTCACCCTGTCGAAGGCATTTTCAAGATCTAATTTGACGACCATTCCTTTCTCTTTTCGTAGCAGGCTTGAATGGATCGCCTCTTGGACCAGAATAACATTGTCCACAATCTGTCTGCCCTGAATGAAACCTCCCTGGTTCTCCAGAATGATGGTTGGAAGGATGGTTTTCAATATGTTTGCAATCACTTTAGTTATCAGCTTGTATCCTATATTGCAAAGGGAGATAGGTCGAAATCTGTTGAAGGTGTTGGCGCCTTTTTCCTTAGGGATGAGGGCAAGGAATGCCGAATTAGTGCTTCCCCCAATTTTCTGACAGTCTTGTGACTTCCGTACCATTCTACATAAATCTTTTTCCACAATCTGCCAACATGACTGAAGGAATTTGGCAGTAAAGCCATCTGGGCCTGGGGCCTTATCTGGCTCCAATGCAAATAGGGCATTTTTTATTTCAGAATTAGAGACCTATGCTTCCAAGTACTGATTATTTTTGGGGGAAATCAGAGAGGGCACCTCATCCACTAGGTTTGGGTTATACCCCAGACCCTCCTCTTCACTATACAGATTTTTGAAATGAAGGAAAGCAACTCTTTTTATGCTTTTGATATCTCTATGTATGATGGTCCCTTCCTTGATTTATGTGATGGAGTTGAGACATTTACGAGCTTGGGCTTGTTTCTGGAAGAAGGAGGAGTTCCTATCTCCCGCCTCAAGCCAAAGACTTCGAGATTTGATTCTCCAATACTCTTCCTCTACCAAACTTGCCTTGTGAAGTTTATGTTGAAGTTCAGCCTCCCTGTCTAGTACTTCTTTTGTGATCTCAACATTTTCTGATTTTAGATGGTGAATCTCAAGACTTTCTTGGATCATTTTCCTTTCCACAGCAGGATTAGGAAGGGATTTTACCCAATTTTTTAGGGCAGCTTTCACTCTCTTGAGTTTTTCCTCCCATACAAAGAAGGCAGAGCCCTTGACTGGTTGGTTCCAGCATTCCTTTACCATATGCATAAAAGTATGGTCCTTGACCCATTGAGGGCTGAATTTAAAAGGGATAGGACCTGGGTCCATATGGGCCAGAAGCTCAAGTTTGATGGGTCTATGATCGGAAACGCTGCATGGGAGTATATGCATTCTAGACTCTAGTCCAAGAAGTAGAAAAGAGCTTTGAACAAGAAATCTATCTAACCTTGCAGCAATATGACCCAGACCGACTCTTTTGTTGGACCAAGTGTACTTACCCGAGGAAGGATTCATTATGGGGCAAGTCCTCCTTTTGCTTTTCGGGTTCTTGGATATCTTCAAATGCTGAACTTAGTTGCGCAAACTTGTTTCCTTGTTCCTCCATGGAGGGGGTTTGAATAACAGGTGCTGCCTGAGGGCCTTTGCCATTGGAGTTTTCAGATCTAGGGGCTTTGTGGGAAGTTTTGGACCTTTTAACCTGGTTCCATCCTTCCTCCTTGCCTTTCTCCACTTCACTATTCTTTGGGCAGCCTCTAGCAAAATGGCCATAGACATGGCATTTCCGGCATTTGAATGGGAGCTGCTCATATTCCAGCTTTTGAACGTGAGTCCAATTGCCTACCCTGATTTTAATTGCCTTTGGTAGTCCAACCTCCAGATCAAATTCTACACAAATTCTTGCACAGTCGTATTGGTCTTTGCTGTTTGCTTGGTCAATAAATTTACCCATAGTGTTCCCGATATGCTTAAGCGACTCCCAATTCCAACAATGCATTGGCAGATTGGGCAGCCTTACCCATATAGGAACTGCTGTAGGGATGTCAACTGTAGGATCGAAATCAGGCGTCCACTTGTTTAGGTACAGCCCCTGGGGGCCCATGAAATAGGGACCATTCTAGAAGATCAGATCTTTATCCTCCTTATCAGAGAATTCAAACAGAAAGAAGCCCCTCCCTAGAAAGTATGAAGTAACTCTATTTTTGATTAGAGGTGCCCAGTTCCTTGCAACCCAGCTCTCCGTAGTTTTGGGGGAGGGCCAGAGGCCCGTGAACTGACCCACCAATGCACGATCAGCTAAGGAGAGGGCGACCTGGATCGGTCCCTTAGGATGGAGGGAAATCTCAGGGATATCTTCCAATCATTTAACAAACTTTGCTGCCTCGGGTGCTTTCTTCTTCGGCAATGAGGCCAGAAGCTTGAGGAATGCTTCTGCATCAAACGGAGGAGGCGGAGGGGGAGAAACCTGGGCTATGCCCAGAACCTCCATTGTTGCAACGGAGCCTTAGCTTGAGAGAAAACGAGCGCGCATCCAGCTCTCAATGTTCAAAACATTTCTCTGAAGCATACACGTAAATGATCAAGCACTAAGATTGAAAGAACCCCTTCTAAAGCCAAGATTTAATCCAGAAGCAGAAAGGAGCGATGCGCCGCGCAACAGGGCCAATGCTCCGCGTAGGATCAATGCGTCACGCACGGTCTGAAGAAACACTAGGAGGCTGACTCAGAGCGTCGCGCCAGCCCAATGTGCCGCGACACCCTGTCAAAGCGTCGCGCAGGGATAACAGCACTTAAACCAATGTTATTATACCCCACGTGATGAAATAATCCCCACCCTTATTCCCATTGGTTTAAATCTAATCAATAAAAAATAATCCCCGCCCCCGTATGGTTATTAAACAATTGTCAAATGTTTAAAAAACTATATAATAAAACCTGCGCTCGTGCATTAGTTAGAACATTGGATAAATGTTTTAATTAATTCATATCACATTATAACCCCTCCGCATATTATAAACCAATATTTGAATTTAATAAATGATTTATTTATAAAGTTAAATAAACCGTCCCGCGAATATAAAACCCTGTCCTCACTCCAATCCCGATGCAACTTTCAAAATAGATCTTGGCCGTTCGCAACCAAACCTCACGATCCAACGACGAATAAACCAAATCACAAATAAAGTTGCCTGCATTAAACCTTTTCATTTCCATGCGAAATGGGCAATTTTATGGTTTTCTCTCTCCTTAACGTGGCGTCTTTTCACTGGATTTCATTCGATCCATCTGAAACCACTTACCACTTAAGTGGCACGCGATAACCACTAGCGGTTTTTCGCTTATGGAACCCAAAAACCATCATTCTGCCTGATTCGACCACCATTGATTGCATGTGAAATTAAACCTAATTTTCCCAATAAACCTTGAAAATGCACGGTTTATCCCTTATTTCTATGCGTATCCACTGACAGTATGTGCTATTCTGAATCTAAAAACAAGTATTTTCCACTGTTTTATTGCCCATAACCTGCAAATTTTCGCCTGTACCTATTGAAGTTTTTTGAGGAGCTTTGAATTGCTCCAGAGATAAAAAAAGACATCATAGAATCTGTTCAAAAACCTTCAGAGACATACTCAAAGCTCTATACCTGCATATAACAGGTATTTATCCAAAATTCGAGCCTGTTATTAGTTTTAAAAGACCTTTAATGAAAAATTTCAGTCAGAGTTAAATTCATCAAAACAAGCCTATTAAAAAATCCAAAGAAATAGGCCAAACCCTGTCAAAATTTCTGAAATAAACTTGTTTTATGTTGCACACTATTTTGAATGAAAACTTGAGTTTATATAGTTTTTCTAAACTATTTAAAACTCCAAATTGAGCCCAGAAATCCTCTGAAGGTATCCAAACCATCCGTGCCTAATTCCAAAAGATTTTTAGCCCTATTATCCATTGAAAAAACTTAAGAAACCCCTGTTTCTTGTTTTCTAACCAATGAAGGTCTGTAAATCAAGTTGAGAAGTCTAAAATTGAAAAGAAAAAATCCAAGAAAAGACCATGTTCTACCTGTTTTAATCTAAGAAACCTTTTTCAAAGTAAAAATTACTTTTGCAAACTGTTTAATTTTGCAGAAGTAGCCAGAAAAGCCTAAAAGCAAAGTTTTGTAGTCCAAAAAGCCTCAAAATGA
Organism: Pinus albicaulis; assembly: GCA_034641835.2. Taxonomy (NCBI): domain Eukaryota; kingdom Viridiplantae; phylum Streptophyta; class Pinopsida; order Pinales; family Pinaceae; genus Pinus; species Pinus albicaulis. The sequence goes on from JAXQQM020071246.1 coordinate 12,459, forward strand.
TTAAACCTACTCCAGGTGCTTCTTCTAAGACTGCCATAGTTATAAATCCTCTACAAACCCCTATTGTAGACATTGAACACACTCCATTAACAGATGTTGATTATAAGATAGCAGACCCTATTGTAGAATTCAATTTGTTGGAACTTCACAAATGGAACTATCAAAAATATTTAGATAACATTGAAGAAGTTCAAATTTGGGAATGATACTTGCCCAAATATGTGGTTCCAGTTACCCGCTCATGCCTAGAGATCATTAGGTTATGCCATCATCATTATATTCCTGAAAAAAGAGCAATAGTCAATGCCAACAAATAAGTACTTTTCACCATTACTGCTGAGTCCATTAATAAAATGTTACAGCTTAATCTGATCCTCAAGCAGTTCCTCTGTCCATTGAAGCACTTACTAAGTTGTATATTGGCCTTGAATTTCCTAAATGATTCCAAATCTTCCAAATATTCATGCCCTTACATGTGGAAATCCCTCAAATCAATCCTCCATATTCCACCTCAAGAGTTCCAGAGGGTTCTAGACATGTCATCTCCATGATGTCCTTCATCCTAAGGTACTTTACTGATGAATATACATATGAATCCATTTTAGGTTTCTTATCCACTTTCACACCAGGACAACCTCAATCTGTTATCTTTGATTATGATGGGTATATTGCTGACAATGTTCATGACCAATTAGTTAAACTTCCAATTAAAGGAGTGTTTAGATACACATCTTTCCTTTTCCATATGTTCTTGTATTTTCAAGTAGATAATTTTCCATTAACCCTTCAAAATCTTAACATAGAAGGGAATCCTCTTTCAGTTATTTTCTGGACCTCTTTGATCAGGAAAGAGTCCACAGAGTTCACCTATGCAGAGCTTTTAGATTCCTTCATCCATCCATTGATTAAAATGTTAACAAATATTGAACAACCAAGGATAAATGATGAGATGAAGAAGATTTTACAGTTATCAGAATAGACCAAGACTGGTGATTGGTATTTGTATGAAAAATACATAGATATTAGAGTTTTTGGAGCTAATTTGTTGCCATACAAATTACCCAAATATGTTCCAATGAGGATTTTTTCCTTGGAGTATATCAGGTAAATATTAAACTCTGATTCTATCAATTTCCTAGCAGCAAAGAAGAAAACACAGTTTAAATTGAAGAACCAAGTAGGACCATTTATTTGCAATCATAGAGATGTAGAGGCAGAAGCAGCTAAGCAGTTATTAGAGTACAAGTTTGAAGAGAGATTTTCTGGGAATTATGATCCACAAGGGATACTGAGTAAAATGAGGGTTAAGTGTAAACTGACACCCTACATTCATGAGACAAAACCAGAGATAGAGAAATATTCCAATCAGACTGAGTGGACAGAAAATACTTTAGTAGATGCAGTGATACTAGTCACACTTTACAAACTGCAGATCAAACAAAAAAAGCCACCAAGAGGGTAAGAGAAGAAGAAACTTATGTTGTTGATACCACTACTGAAAATAAGTTCAAAATAAGATATAATAAAAGGCCCAAAACAGATCCAATGGGTAAAGAGAAGGTAACCATTGATGTTGAAGATACAAATCTCCCAGATACCAACATAGATGCTGCCACTGTTATCAGAAATGAGCAAGATACAAAGAATAGAAATGAAGAACAGGTTGATAATGGAAATACACAGTTGATAGAGAAACAACAGAACATGGAAGCATCATCTTCACAAAAAACTGAGGAGAAATATCTAGATACTAGGGAAAAGTACAAACATATCAAGTTAAATAATGAAGAGATCAAAAATGATATTTACTCTCAATATCTGAAACAAACACCAAGTGTTCAAAATAGAATTTTATGTGCCTTTGATTACTCAAATAAAAAGCTAATCATGTAAATATTGCAGCCTACAGTGAAAAATCCAAAGGCAGTGGCAGATTACAAGAAAATTGATTTAGAAGTCCAAACATAAAAATTCATGCTCTTGATCAGATAGAATTTCATAGACAGAGTTCAGAGATGTTGTATTCCACTGCTACAACCAAATATATGAGTGTTCAGAAACTTCAGAACACTATCACAAATATGAAAGATCAAATGAAACTTGACAAAGCATATTTATATGCTTAAGATCTAAGAATTAAATCTTTAGAAGAATTGGTGTTGCAGGTTGGATATGACCCCGCAAATGTCAAAGCAGCAGAGCAGTTAGTGAAGAAGAAAAATGAGGACATTGCAGCATTGAGGAAACAACTTAAATTGCCATCAAGTGAACATCCTCAAGCTAAGAAAATAATACAAGGGCAGAATGAAAAGGATGACATGATGAATTTGATCTTTCAGCTAACAGCACAGATCAAAGAGATGGATATTCAAATGGATAAGCTTTTCCATGAAACAGAAACACCAAAAACACCAGAAATTCCTTCAGTTATTCCTATGGTCACTATAGCTGTGCCGTCAACTCTAGCAGAAGAGTTGGCACCCAAAGAGCCACTGGCTACTGCAATGCCAGTGACATCATCTACAACATCAACTACAGAGTCATCCACTACATCAGCTCACCCTACAGATGAGGCCAGTAAAATAGTGAAAGCTATGGAAGAAATGTCACTTCATACAAGTGAAATTAACAGATTGAAAAAGATGGTTGATAACCTTGAAAATATAAGCAAGTTAGCTCAAATAAATGCCAAAACACATGAGCAAAAGGCTATTGGACTAAATGAAGAATTGAAGAAGTTACAGAAGGAATTAACCTTAAAGGAACAAATTTCATATGTGAAAAATCATATATGGAACAAGATCATTGAAGCCATCAATGATGTGTGGCCCTCAATTCAAGTGATGTTTGAACAGAGAGATTTACTCAAAGCAGCATGAGCATAAATTTAGAAGACTAAATATGAACTTGATAAAAAACAAGAGCAAGCAATAGAATTGATCAAGTTTCTTAACAACAAAAACAAGCAAGAGCTAGAAGAACTTGAGACTACTGACAGACTGAAACTATCCTTGAAATAAGGAAAGTCCTCACCAAGAAGAACTTGATGAAACAACTTGAGGAGAAGTGTGAGAATATGAACATCACCATAACTAGGTTTGTGGTCAAATTTGAGAATTTGAGGCAAAGAAGTTTGCCTAATATTTTGGTCATCAATGACAAATTAATGCCTTAGGAGGATTACAATAAAAAGATAAGAGAATTTTCAAAGGAGCAAGTTGAAAATTTAGGTGGACAAGGTACTCCAACAGGAAAAGTCTTACTCAGAATTTTTGAGTATTTATTTTATTTGCATCATGAGATAAGACAGTTGTTTGTCATTAAACCAACTTTTTCTAGGTATACTAATAAGGTGATCATGTCCAAGTGGAAAAAAATGCTCAAAAATGGAACTGCTCAGAATTGATTACAACATGAATGAACGGATAGGCCTCGTCACTACGATTCTGGTGCCGTGAACGGGACTCAAATCTGATGTCGTATGTGAAAGATATTGAAGTTTGAAGTTGCCTAATAACCTTCAAAACAAGACTTTTAAACAAAACATTTTGTCATTTTCCAAAGTTTTTATATGGAAAAAATTTAATTTTTATATGTGGTAATATGGACCTATTATAGGGTGCCACGTGGCCTACCCGTAGGCTGCCACGTGGCCCCAGGCCAAAGGTTAAAAGTCATGTTTTAAATTTTTTTTGGGCTGACCTGACCCAACTTGAACGCAATCGGGTCACGCTGTACGCATTTGGGTCAGCTGAAGCCTCGGGCGGAGGTTGACCCAACCTGAACGTGTTTAGGTTAGTCGGGATCCTGAACGAGCATTCGTGTCATTTAAGTGTTGAACGAGTGTAGAATTATAAGTTTAAGCCCTCAGGGCTAAGGGTCATCGTTATATGACCTGAAGTAGAAGACCGTGGCTTAAAAAATTTTCAACCGGCGGAACAATGGGCTTTAGCACCTTGGTGCTAGCCCTTTTCACATGCAACCTGTGGCTTGTGACCAAGGCCTAGGGCCATCCACAACGGTTAGGAGTGGCGTTTAATTAAAACATCACATATGACAGCGCTACCACATAACAATTAATGCCACGTTTGATTGTCAACATAAACTCCGCCGGTGGGTTCGACCTCCCATGTGACCACCACCAAATAAATTTTAATGTGACAGTTAAACGTTCCACCATTCTGGAGCGCAATCCGACATTTTCAGCGGACTTGGATAATTTGGCGGGGTTAACTGCAGTTAGCCCACATTTGGTGGGGTTTCCAAGGGACATTGAGTAGAAAATTATGGAGTTCATAACTTCTCCAATATTGAACCAATTTGGACGAAAGTTTGGTAAATTTTGGGTATTATAAGAATTTTGGAGTGTCTGGGATAGGTTGCAAAGCTAACAGAGGTGTTCTTCAATCATTTTTTCTTCAGGGAAGCTTGGAGAGCCACTAGGGCCATGAGGGAAATGGAGCTGCATTGGGCTATACTTCACTGTTTGAGGTGAAATAAAAGACATTCTTAGCTTATTTATGTCTTCTGAATTCAATTTCACAGCTGGTTCTGCCTGTTTAGGTATATTTCTCAATGTATAACCAATTTGAGCAACTTAATAGAGTAAGGACATGCCCATTGGGAGCCTTGGACTCGGCAGATGTAGCCTAGGAGGGGTGAACTTCCTCATCATGTTGTTGTGTTATCTTATGGTGAAGTTTTGCTACTGTGTATTTCTGATTTAAGATGTTAAGCAACAATTTTAATTAACATTTCCTCACACATAAACTTAGTAACAATTACCAAAAACACTTTGTTTAAATTGGAAGACATGATGAACACTTTGCACACTTAATTAAATGAAAATGGATACTTTGAACAGCTGATACAAATAGTTTCATTTTCAGATCAGATGGTATTAGAGCTAAGGATTTGAGCCTTAGGAGCTAGAGTTTTACTCAACATTTTTTGTGTGCAAAGATATAGTTGATTGTTTGCAAGTTTTGATGCTTACTAGGCTTAAAATCAAGAGAGGTGAAGGACACTTGGTTAGTGCACAAAGTAATCCTCAACCAAGAAGGGCCAGAGAGCCACCTCCAAGAGCCATAGAAGCAGCTTCAAGAATTTCTTCAAGAGAGGGAGAAGCTCCTGAAGATATTGATCCCAAAGAAGAGGAACGAGTGTTCCAAAAGGCTTTCTTGGACATGACGGAGATGGTGAGGATACTCTACCAAGAAAGGAATGATCTAAAAACCAGAAAGAAGGAGAGAGTTCTTCAGGAGGAAAGAAAAGTGATGACAAGTCAAAGAAAGTACATGAAGGAAATGGTGATCCACATCGCCATCTTCATCCTCTTCCTCTACATCGTCATCCTCAACTTCGGTGAATCAATCTCACAAGTCTAAAACCACTGGTAAAAGTCCATTTTTAAAGCTTGATGTTAAATTTGAGTTGCCTATGTTTAATGGTGAATTCAATGCAGAGAAAATTGACAATTGGATAAGACAGTTGGAATTTTTCTTGAGGATATAGAACCTTCATGATGACGACACCAAAATACAGTTAGCCTCTTTGGGAATGGATGGAGCAGCATTGGTATGGTGGGAAGCCAAGACCAAGGATGAAATTAAAAAACATGGTAAGATCACTTTATCATGGGCTGAATTTATTACTGCAATTAAAAAGCAATATTATCCATTAGCTCATTTATAAAAGGCTATCATGAACTGGAAAAACTTCAGACAGCTTAAGGGACAAAATGTAAAAGACTACACCCAAGAGTTTAGAAGAAGAGCACTCTTATTAGGGGTAGACTTACAAAGTCAAGATACTTTGTTGAAATATATAGGTGGTTTGCACAACTACCTTAGACATATTATCCTTATGTTCAATCCTACTAGTCTAGACAAAGTTTGTGTACAAGCTACGCATTTAGAGGCTAGAGGGAAAAACATTTTTGATGAGGGTAGAAACAAGCCTTTTAAGGGGAAAAAACAAAGATAAAACCTTTAGGGGAAAAGGAAAAAAGAATGCATCTATCAAACAAGAGGGTGAGAAAGTGATCTGTAAACACTGTTCAAGAGAGGCCATGAAGAGAAAAACTATTGGAAACTACATCCTGAAAAAGAACTCAGTTTAACAAAAACAAAGGAAAGAAGAAAACTGGAGCTACTACAACTACACCACAAGACTTAGGTGATGATTCAGGTGACGAAACCAAAATTGCAGCCATGGGTTTGAAGAGTATGAAGGGAAAGGAAACTGAAACTAAGCCAATCACTAGTACTTCAAACTGTCATGTACAAACTCCAAATGAGGAAGAAAGAATTGAATTGTTCCATGAGAGGGTAGTCTCAAAACATACAAAAATTGACACACTGTTTGACAGTGGGTCACAAGAAAATCACATATCAGAAGACTTGGTCAAACAACTTAAACTTGAGACCATTCCACATCCTAAGCCATATCCCCTTGGATGGATATGCAAGGATGCAAACTTACAAGTCTCAAGAAAGTGCATATTGTGATTTGCAATTACTGCACACTTTATTGACACAGTTGAAATTGATGTAGTGCCACTTGATATATCAGGAATTGTTTTGGGAAGTCCTTACTTATTTGACACGAAAGAGATCTTCCATCACCATGAAAATAAGTATCATCTCTTTAAATATGGCAAGGAATTTATTGTTAGAGCACATCACAAGAAGACAAATATAGAGATGGTAAATGCAGGACAGGTAAAAAGACTAGTGAATTCTAGTCAGAGTTTTGTACTTCTTATGGTTAAGGCCAAGGTTGATGTGAATCATGAGTCATTTGAAAATTGTGATTCCAAGCTTAAATCAGATTTATATGATGTAGTTGATGCACATCATGAGATGTTTCAGAAATCGACAGGTTTACCTCCTAAAAGGGAGATTCAACATGAAATCCAGTTACATCAAGATTGTCCTCTTCCTAGCATAGGCATGTACCGCATGTCTATCATGGAGAATGCTGAAATAAAGAGGCAAATTAAGGACTTTTTGGACAAGGGTTCATAATACCAAGCACTTCGCCATGTGGGTCATCGATAGTGTTGATTCCAAAGAAAGATGGAACTTGGCGCATGTGTGTGGACTTCAGGGCATTGAATAAGATAACGATAAAGAATTGTTACCCACTCCCAATGATAGATGATTTATTAGATCAGCTGAAAGATGCTAAATATTTCACTAAGTTAGACTTATGTAGTGGTTATCATCAAGTTAGAATTGCAGAAAGTGACATTTGGAAGACAATATTTAAAACCAAACAGGGACTCTTTGAGTGGCTTGTTATGCCATTTGGTTTATGCAATGCACCTGCAACTTTCATGTGGGTAATGGATGATGTATTACGTCCTTTTCTTGATGATTTCGTTATTTTATACTTAGATGACATCTTAATTTTTAGCAATACTAGAGAAGAACATGCCATGCATGTTAAGAAAGTACTTGATATTTTGAAGAAAAATCAGTTATTTCTTAAAATGTCAAAGTGTGAATTTGGGAAGACTTCTTTGGTTTATTTGGGACACATAGTAGGAGGAGGTGCTTTGAGAATTGATCCTTCTAAGGTAGAAGCCATTGTGAATTGGTCTACTCCCAAATCCATTACAGAGGTAAGAAGTTTTTTGGGTGCAACTCAGTATTGGAGGAAGTTTATTTCTAACTTCTCTGCCATAGCAGCTAGCAGCTCCTATGCATGCAGTGACAAGTGTGAAGATTACTTTCCAATGGGGAGGCAAGCAACATAAAGCTTTCAAGTCTTTGAAAGAGAAGATAAGTTCAGCTCCAATCCTTGCATTATCGGACTTGAGACAGCCATTCGAGATTCAGACCGATGCTAGTGATTACGCCATGGGTGCAGTTCTCTTACAGCATGGTAAGCCTATCACATTTCATTTTGAGACATTTAATGGTGTTGTTGTGAATTATCCTACATATGATAAGGAGTTTTAGGCATTGGTACAAAGCGTCAAAAAGTGGAAACACTATTTGATGGGCAAAGAAACAGTTGTTCATACCGACCATCAACCTTTATAGTACTTGGAGTCGTAAAGTAAATTACAACAGTCACGACATTTCAGATGGATGGGTTTCCTACAACAATTTCACTTGGTAAAAAGGTACAAGAAAGGTATTTTCAATAAAGTTGCTAATATGATTTCAATGCCCATTAGTGCTACTACTTTACTTAAGAATGATTCTATTGTACATGAGAGCTACATAGAATAGTGTGCATCAAATGTTGATTTTAAGGATGTGTATGCTAACTTTAGTGAATGGAATCATGTTGAGGAGAATGATTATCATTAGCATAATAATTTTTTGTTTCATATGGGCAAGTTATGTATACCACAAGCGGAGAGACTAAGTATCATGAGAGAAGGTCATTCTTCTCTTATTGCTGGGCATTTCGGGGTAAGCAAAACAGTGGCACATTTACAAAGGTATTGTTATTGGCCTCGCATGGTAGAGAGTGTTTCACGTTTCATTAGAGGTTGTTCATTATGTGCTACAAGCAAGACTAACAATAGGAAGCTTGGTTTATATACGCCATTGCAGGTACCTTCTAGACCATGGGAAAGTGTTTCTATGGATTTTGTTGGAGGTCTACCATTATCTAGAAAGCAGCATGATTATCTTTATGTAGTAGTTGATAGATTCAGCAAGATGTGTATTCTTATGCCATGTAAGAAATCTATAACTGCTGAAAAAACTGCTGATATATATTTTCAACATGTATGGGTTCATTATGGCTTGCCTACTTCTATCATTAGTGACAAAGATTCCAATTTTGTTGGGAATTTTTGGTCCAATCTATGGAAGATGATTGACACCAAGTTGAAGAAGAGTACTGCTTTCCATCCGCAAAAAAATGGCCAAACAGAGGTAGTGAACAGAAACATTGCACATCTTTTGAGAGGTTATTGTAGCAAGCATCCCAAGCTTTGGGATGAGCACTTGCATTATATTCAGCATGCTTACAACTAGGCCAAGCACTCTTCTACAAATACTTCAACTTTTGAAGCTTGCTTTGGGTATTTGCCTAAGTCACCTTTAGATTTCATTCTTGAGAAGGATGTTTCCATTTATGGGCATACTGACATTGAGAAAGCTCGCATGTTCATTGAAATAATTCAGCTCATACATCAGCAGGTTCAAGAACAACTTAAAAAAAGTCAAGGCAAGTATAAGGAGAGACATGACAAACACATAGTTGATCATAAGTTTCAAGAAGGAGATGAGGTATGGCTGCGTATTAGTAAGGAAATAATGCAAGGAGAAGGGAAAAAGCTGAAGCCTATTCATTATGGTCCATTCAAGATCCTTAAACAAGTTGGAAATAATGCTTTTCAACTAGATTTGATTTCATATATGCAAATGTATTCCGTTGTGAATGTGGAAAATTTACGTTTATACGAACCTCCTTTAATTGTTGATTATGAAAGTGACATTTAGCTGCCACCCATAGAGGATGTCTCGCCAGAATTTTTGGATGAGATGAAAGAGGATGCTATCCTTGACAAAAGGACACACACTTCGAGGAGGGGAAATGTTGATTATGTTCGGGTTGGTTTTAAAGGCAGCAAACCGAGTAAGGAAAAATGGATGGAGGTGGAAAAGGTGAGGGATCTGTACCCTCATCTTCTTAACAGGTAATTGAAGGCTTTTGGGGTCCAAAAGATTCCCAATGGGGAGGTGTGATCAAGTGATCATGTCCAAGTGGAAAAAAATGCTCAAAAATGGAATTGATCAGAATTGGTTACAACCTTAACGACCGGATAGGCCTCGTCACTGCAATTCTGGTGCCATGAACGGGACTCAAATCCGATGTCGTATGTGAAAGATATTGAATTTTGAAGTTGCCTAATAACCTTCAAAACAGGACTTTTAAACAAATTTTTTTGTCATTTTCCAAAGTTTTTTTATGGAAAAAAATTATTTTTTATAGTTGGTAATATGGACCTATTACAGGGTTCCACCTGGCCCCAGGCCAAAGGTTCAAAGTCATGTTTTAATTTTTTTTTTGGGCTAACCCAACCCGACCTCAACGCAGTCGGGTCACACTGTACGCGTTTGGGTCAGCTGACCCCTCGGGTGGAGGTCGACCCAACCTGAATGTGTTTGGGTCAGTCGGGCTCTTGAACAAGCATTCGGGTCGTTTAAGAGTTGAACGAGTAGATAATTATAAGTTTAAGCCCTCAAGGCTAAGGGTCATCGTTATATGACCTGAAGCAAAAGACTGTGGCTTAAAAAATTTTCAACCAGTGAAACAATGGGCTTTAGCACTTTGGTGCTAGCCCTTTTCACATGTAACCCGTGGCTTGTGACCAAGGCCTAGGGCCATCCGTAACGGTCGGGAGTGGCGGTTAATTAAAACGTCACATGTGATAGGGCTACCACAGAACAGTTAATGCCACGTTTGATTGTCAACGTAAACTCCATCGGCGGGTTCGACCTCCCATGTGACCACCACCAAATAACTTTTAATGTGACAGTTAAATGCTCTGCCATTCTGGAGTGCAGTCTGACATTTTCGGCGGACTTGGATAATTTGGCAGGGTTAACTGCAGTTTGCCCACATTTGGTGGGGTTTCCAAGGGACATTGAGTAGAAAATTGTGGATGTCATAACTTCTCCAATATTGAACCAATTTGGATGAAATTTTGGTCAATTTTGGGTATTATGAGAATTCTAGAGTGTTTGGGACAGGTTGTAGAGCCAACAGAGGTGTTCTTCAACCATTTTTTCTTCAGGGAAGCTTGGAGAACCACTAGGGCCATGAGGGAAATGAAGCTGCATTGGGCTATACTTCACTGTTTGAGGTGAAATAAAAGCCATTATTAGCTTGTTTATATCTTCTGAATTCAATTTCACAGCTGTTTCTGTCTGTTTAGGCATATTTCTCACTGTATAACCAATTTTAGCAACTTAATAGAGCAAGGACATGCCCATTGGGAGCCTTGGACCCAACAGATGTAGCCCAGGAGGGGTGAACTACCTCATCATGTTGTTGTGTTATCCTATGGTGAAGTTTTGCTGCTGTGTATTTATGATTTAAGATGTTAAACAATAATTTTAATTAACATTCCCTCACACATAAACTCAAAAACAGTTACCAAAAACACTTTGTTTAAATTGCAAGACATGATGAACACTTTGCACACTTAATTAAATGAAAATGGATACTTTGAACAATAGATACAAATAGTTTCATTTTCAGATCATATACAGAAGTAGATGAGAATTTCAGAAAATTAAAGAAGATCCAAATTCCAAATGAGGAAGCTTGGTAGTCACTTACAGATTTACCGTGAAAGGTAAAAGACAGAAAGGTAAAGACAGAAAAATAGTTTGCTGATTTTTAGTCAAAACATATTTTTTATTACAACAGTAAATAGTTTTACAGTGGTCAAAGAGTATCCACGTTTAAAGAGTATCAGTGATTAAAGAGAATCAAAGTAAAAGAGTAAAAGATAAAGCAGATCAGATTTCAAAACAAACTTTAAAATATCTGAGCCAGCAAAGAGGACACCAAGGCAGCGAGCTACACGTAATCCACAATTAGTTTCTATTTTATTTGGATAGACAGGACAACTTTCTAATTTGTAAGAAACTGTCTCTATTTTGTTGTAAATATATTTCTATTTTCCTTAGATAATTTCTAGAAGCATTCTAGGATATTTTGTAAACAAATATGTATAAATACTTCATCTTTAGAAGTATTATTGTGGAATAAATTGCTGAAGATTTCTATAGTCATTTTTATTAGACTTGAAGGCTTTTGTGTTTCAAATCTCGAGTAGCAGAATGGATTGGATCAATTGGCATCATATTTCAAGATTCATGTGATGAGCTATTGAAGTGAAGTATTTCCTTCTTATCATTGTTTATCTTTCTTTGTTACATGCATCCATTATGTATTCTAAATTTGAATGAATAAACAGGAGTATTACTTCAGGATTTGTTAAAAGCACCTTGTCTCTACTGCTTATCATTTCTATGTTTTCTACTGATTTCTAGAGTAGGGAACCCTTAGTTGCTCCCTCTTTCGTTTGACCTCTGCCTATTAATTTTCTTTTCTGGATCAAAGAACCCTTCATTGCTCTTTATCCCGATCATATCACCTCACCAAACAACCTTCCAAGATCTTCATGGGTTATCTATCTTGCCCTGAAAACATTTGACTTCTTGACCTTGATCCTAGCTCTGTCTGCTTAATTTTTGACTCCTTAGCCCAATGGACAAACACATTTCCCACTATCCATATCATTAGGTGGTTTTTCCCACCAAATCAATCAAACCAAAACCAAATTGCACAATCATAACTAGCCTAATATTTTATAAATCAAACAAAGATAAATCTTCTAGAGAGAGCCCTCTCTGAACCCTAAGAAGGCTAGATCTTAGAGTTTAAAAGTTGGTCTGTGGTTACCTCTAATGTTCTTAAACTTTAAACCAAAATCTCACAACTTTAGAATTACTAGAGTGATAACATACTGGCGACCATACTGGGGAACTAACCAATCCTCAGTCATAAAATGAGTCTTACCTTTTTCATCATCTTTTTTCCTTTAAGACTGTTTTATAAGTTGTGAGTATTATTTTTATCAAAAATTTGTAATTCTGACTTCTAGGAAAGTTTATTATACCAGGTCTAACTCGGATCCTAAACCTGCTGTTATAGTGGACAACCCAGACAGAATTGGAAAAAAGAAAAAACAAATAGAAGATTTAGAGGTTAAAATTTCATTAAATAGTGTCTATTCATTACCACAGGAATTAGTGATTTTACAGGATATAGAGTTTGGTTTGAAATTTGAAAATTCTTTGTTCAGAAGAAAATATGAAAGTAATTTAAGTACCGTTGTTTTAGAATATGTTTTTATTTCATTTTTGGAATCAAAACAGAAAGATATTGCAGCAAACTTTGAATTAAATAAATTCAAAAATCAAGACAAACTTAAAGAGATTAATGCCACTATTCTTAAAGAAATTGATGAGGCCAAAGAATTAGCTCAACTGTTAGCATATACATCTAAACCTTCAATTCCTCATTTAGATACCACTACATCATCTATAGTTTATACTACCATCCAATCTACAGATCCATTTAGTCCTAGATTACCCTTACAAAGAATATTATTTCCTTCATTCCATACATCCATTTCATCCACTAGTTTACCTTCTACTTTTTCAAGCACATCATTCTCATTTCCTAATAGTTCCTCATATAATCCAGTTTCACTTCCTAGTACCTCCACTTCATATTTTATTTCTTCCACTACTTTTTCTAGTTAAGCATTCTATAATCCAGTTTCAGCTTCTTCCTCCAATTCAGCCCCAAGCACTTCCACCTTACCTCCAAGCCAAGCTAGAATTCAAGCTATGGCTGCTAGGTATGCTCCCCTAGTTCTTCCAGGAAAACTTCATGACATGCCCCAAGATTACCAAAGTAAAATACCACAATTTGATGCTACTACACAATATACTGCACAACAACACATAAACAAAATGACAGATTACTTTGAACTCCATGAGATAGATGAATCATATGTACAAATGAGGTCATTTGCACAAACATTAACAGGAAAAGTTAAAAATTGGTTCAAAGGTATTACTGTAGGTAGTATAGCTGATTTATCTATTTTTCATAGATTATTTTTAAATAAATGAGAAAATAAGAAAAACCCCTTCCAAATATTTTCTGAATTTGATGCAATGAAGAGAGCTCCCAATGAGTTAGTACAAGACTAATGTACTAGATATAATAGTGTTTACAATTCAATTCTTGCAAATCTAAAACCCACTCCTGACTCTGTCTTACTCAAATTCCCAGAAGGATTTGACACTGACATGGCATATCAGTTAAGAGAAAGAAATTCATAAACCTTGGAAAGAATGCAAACATATGCTGTAGGTGTAGAAGTAAATATTTTAGCTAGAAAAGCTAGATTGAGAAATGAGAGAAGAGTAACCATGAAAGAAGAAGCCTCTAGTTCAGACACAAAAATAGATATGTTAGCTAAGACTTTAGAGAGAATGATGGATAGATTAGACAACATTGAAAGAAGACCTCAATGGGATAATCAACAACAAATCAAAAATCCCAATTTTAGGAAAAACATAAATTCAGGAAAATCAAAAGAATCAGTCCCAGACCAAACAATAAGACCTCCATTTCAGGAGAACTATGCTGAGAGTTCTCAAAACAATGTTGAAGATGGGGATACCATAAATTTAATGGGAATATATGATAATAACACTATATTTCTCACACAGGAAGATAAAGAGTTATTTGAACTCCAACAACTCTACTTAGATTCAGGGGAATCCTTCGTTTAATGACAAGGTTATGATTTTGCTATAAACGAAGTTCATAAGAAATATAACCTTAGGAGTAAAAAAAATACTGAACCTTCTACTAAGAAAACAAAACAAACTGAAAATAAGAAAATAGTAGAAGCCCCAACAACAAAAGTTCTGCAAATTATCCCTAGGGAAAATAGGCAAAACTCTAGTTCTTCCCAAAAAGTTTCCAATCCTAAAATTTCACCAAACCCTAACAATGTTGACATAACATAAGAGGTTTCTCAAGCTACAAAATATTCACAAAAATATGCTGCTGTAAAGCATCTGATTCTGCTGAAACAGAAAACTTAGATCCTAAAACATTCACTGCTGATCCAAAATCAGCAGATCCAAAAGCTGCCACTGCAAAAACAGCTTCTGACAATTCTAAATTTGAAAAAACATCAATTGCTTCACAAAAAATTCCTGAAAAAAAAGAGAGAGCAGTAAGACACAAGAAAATCAAACAGAAAGTGAAAATATAACTGTAGAAAAACAAGATAAACCAACACAAACTACAGTTACCAAAGAAGAGTTAATTAAAATAAGTAAATCTCAACCTTCATTCAACATAAAAACTGAAATCGCAAAGTTAGAAATACCAATCCTTTAACATAATTGGTAAAACATGATTTCTATAAATCAACCATCACTGAAACATTAAACATAAATGATGGAGAAGACTCCATAAACTTAAATGATGATCAACTAGAGTTGATTTGGCCTATATGTAAATGGAAAGCATCAAGATGGATCAGTTCCTCCATTTTACATCAATTTAACCATTCATGATCAAATCTTACACAACACAATGTTAGATTCAGGAGCTTCACATAATTTAATGCCCAAAGCTATAATGGAAACCCTGAACTTAGACATTACAAGGCCTTACAAAGATTTATTTTCATTTGACTCAAGCAAAGTAAAATGCCTAGGATTAATCAAAGATTTATGTGTAGCACTAGTTCAATATCCTGGTAAGAGTATACTTATGGACATTGTAGTAGCTGATATCCCACCCAAGTATGGAATGCTATTATCTCGCTCATGGGGAGCAAAGTTACAGGGATATCTACAATTGGACATGTCTTATGCTACTATATCAGTTTTTGGTCAACCTAAGAAGTTATATAGGGAAACATTAATTAAATATATGGTAAGTAATGCAGCAAAATCAATAAATTACCTAATTTATGCTACACCTACTGACCTTGATTCATTCATCCTATGTAATGTTGAAATTGATAATGAAATCAAGACTGAACTAAAGGAAGAAAAGAAAACACAAAACAATCATAATATCTTTCATGAACCTTTATGGCATTTAGACTTTGATGGCTCACTAAACAAGTTAGGAGTAGGAGTAGGAGTATGGATAACCGATATAGAGAAAAATCATGCAGAAGGCCATGCTTTTAGACTGAATTTCAAATGCACAAACAATATGGTTGAATATGAAGCCCTCATTTTAGGACTCCAAATAATCAAAAATTTAGGGGGTAAAAGAATAGTAATAATGGGAGACTCAGAGTTGATTGTAAAACAAATTAAAGGTGAATATTCTGTTTACAATCCTAGATTAGGCTGATATAAAGAGACTGTACTAGATTTGATTGATGATTTATTGGAATGTAATTTCTCTATAGTACCAAGAAGGAAAATTTTATAAGCACATTCTTTAGCAAACTTTGATAGCTCTTGTAATTTACCTTTTCAGCCTAATCATATGTATACTGTAGAAGTAAAGCATAGACCAATAATTCCAGACAACCTCAAAAATTGGTAAATTTTTTCATAAGATCAAAAAAATTTATCATTTTATGAATAATGAAGGTGAATTTCAGAACTGTAAAATAGACACTGATTGTACCATAGATCAAGATTTAGATAGTAAGATTGATTTGAGTAATGTATATGTAAATAAATTAAAGTTTTCTAGACCAACTAAGTTCAATCAATCAGATATAGATAAATTAGGGAGAGTAGAAATTGATGAGATAATTGATGAAGAATCTGATATATTAAATCTTAAAGATAATTTCTTACCAAAAGGTTTAACTCCATTAGATTATTTGACTCAAATGATGTTACTAGAAAAATCAAAATGGAGCCACTTAGATCTGACATTGAGGAATGCAACATAGGCATAGAACTGAAACCCAAAATGATCAAACTTTCCAAAGCCTTACCTCAACAGGAAAAGGAAAAATATATTGCTCTTTTTAAGGAATTCCAAGATGTTTTTGCTTTGAGTTATGAGGACCTTAAATCCTATGACACCAACATAATTCAACATAAAATTCATGTAAAAGAATATCAAAATCCCTTTAGACAAAAGTTAAGGAGAATCAACCCTGTTTTGATGCCCTTAATAGAAAAATAAGTTAAAAGAATGTATGATGCACATATAATTGCACCAATCAGATATTTTGATTGGGTTTCTAACCTAGTTCCAACTAGAAAGAAAACACGAGAGATTAGATTATGTGTTGATTTTAGGAATCTAAACAAAGTATCATTAAAAGGTAATTATCCTTTACCAAAATTGAATCATATTTTACAAAGGGTAGTTGGATCTTCTAGGATTTCTCTTTTAGATGGATTTTCAGGATACAACCAGATTTTAGTCCAACCAGAGGATTAAGCCAAAACAACTTTTACTACTCCTTGGGGCACTTTTATGTATCTAAAAATGCCCTTTGGTTTAATGAATGCAGGGACAACCTTTCAAAGAGCTATGGATATAGCCTTTGCAAAGGAAATTCATGAATTATTGGTTATTTACTTAGATGACATAACTGTATTTTCTAAGACTGATTTTAAACACTTAGATCATCTTAGACATGTCTTTATAAAATGCAGAAAGTTTGGCATCTCATTAAATCCTAAGAAAACCTTATTTGGATTAGAAGAAGGCAAGATACTAGGACACATAATTTCTAAGGAAGGAATTAGAATATATCCTGCAGGAATAGAAGCAATTATTAACATCAATCCACCAAGAAACATAAATGAGTTACAAGTGTTTCTAGGTAATATTAACTTTTTAAGAAGATTCATATCCAATTTAGTTGAGATAATTAGAGAACCAAATAACATACTTAAAAAGGATTCAGTTCTTAAATGGACTGTTGAGGCCAAACAATCTTTTGAATCCATCAAATAGGCATTAAAGAAAACTCCAGTCCTTATAAGTCCTGATTTCAAAAAAGATTTCATCATTTTTTCATTCACTTCAGAACACACCATTGCTATAGTTTTATTGCAGAAAAATGACCAGGGTTATGAACAGCCCATAGCTTTCTTTAGCAGAAAACTTAGAGATACATCTTTGAAGTACAATATCATGGAAAAACAAGCCTTAGCTTTGGTAAAGGCCATTAAAGACTTCAGAGTTTACATTCTCTATTCTCACATCATTGCCTATGTCCCAAATGCTGTAGTAAAAGACATTCTTACTCAGGATGGTCCTGATGGAAGAAGAGGAAAGTGGATTGTCACTATATTAGAATATGACATAGAGATAAAACCCACAAAGTTGATAAAAGGTCAAGGTTTAGTCAGACTCATGACTGAATCAAATTGTCATGCCCTAGACATAAATTTTATTTCCCAAATAGATGATCAGGAAGAGACGATGACTCCAGAGATCAGTGAAGCCTTTTCAAACTCACCATGGTATGAAGATATTATATTTGTATTACTAAAATTAGAAGCTCCTCCTAGTTTATCAAGAACAAAAGCAATATTTCTAAAGCTTAAAGAAGTAAGATTTTGTATTTTAGACAATGTACTTTTTTGGAAAGGTCAAAGTGTGATTTTATTAAATTGTTTGTTAAAAGAAGAAGATGACAAAATATTACAAGAATTTCATGTAGGTGATTGTGGAGGACATATATACTAGAAAAATATTGCAGACAAGATCCTGAGAGCTGGTTTTTACTGGCCTACTTTGTTTGCAGATGTAAAAAAATATGTGACCTCCTGCCATAAGTGCCAAATCTTTGAGGGTAAGAAAAAGCTATTACCCCTGCCCTTAAGGCCCATCTTAACAGAAATTCCATTTCAACAATGGGGTCTTGACTTCATTGGATAAATACACCCCCCATCATCAGCCCAACACAAGTGGATTCTGACAGCCACTAGCTGTTTTACCAAGTGGATTGAAGCCATACCCTCTAGGCAAGCCACAGATATTGTCATAATCTCCTTCCTAGAAAGTAATATTCTTTCAAGATTTGGATGTCCCCAAAAGATAGTTACTGACAATGCAGTAGCATTAAAATCTAAGAAAATGATTGATTTTTTCCATAAGTACCATATTAGCCTAGGTCATTCTACTTCATATTATCCCCAAGGTAATGGTCTAGTTGAATCTTCAAATAAGAGTCTTGTAAACATCATCAAAAGTTACTAGAAGATAACAAAAATACTTGGAACAAGAAGTTAGTTAATTCCTTATGGGCAGAAAGACTTACAAATAAAAAATCTATTGGTACATCCCCTTACTAACTTGTCTATGGAATGGATGTTGTTTTTCCATCCTCCCTAGGAGTACCAGTAATGAAGATTATCCAAGAGTTAAAAGTTGAAACAAATGACATTCAAAGGAGGATAAATCAAACTATTCACTTGCAACAAACAAGGGAAGAAGTTTATATCAAGTCTCAAGTTATTCAAGATAAGATAAAGAGATTTTTTGATAAAAAGACTAAAGAAGATGATTTTTACATTGGAGATAAAGTGTTAAAATGGGATTCAAGAAGAGAAGACAAAGGTAAACATGGAAAATTTGATTTTCTATGGAGAGGACCTTATGTGATTTATGGATATAGAGGTAATAATGCTGTCTACTTGAAAGAAATGGATGGATCAACTATTCTAGATGGACCAGTAAATGGCAGAATGTTGAAGCACTACTACTCTCCTGAGATAACATATAGTTAGTTTTATTTACTTTGATCATTGTACATATGCATTGAAGATTTTAGATTGGATTGGATATTTTCCTAACAAAGTGGAAGCTTGGAGAGAAGTCCCTAAGATTTTAGAGGTAAAATATCATAAATATGAATAATTGCAGAGATTAGAAAGACACTTACAGGGTCATCATAGTTGAAATTCAAAGGCTACTAGTCTTAAAGTTCTTGAAATTTCACCAGGAAATGCCATCCCCATGTGGAGACATTGTTAGGGTCCTATAATAATAGGGTTCATAATTTTTGAATTGACTTTAATAGTCTTGTAAATATGTACATACCTTGATTTCTGCAAGTTGTTTTCTCATATTTTGAAAAATGAAAAATAAATAAAAAATGAAAAGAGGGTAAAAGTCCTAAGAGAAATATCAAAGGACTTAGAAAAATACAAACCCCAAAAGAAAAAAGAAATAAAAATAAGACCTGAAAGTGAGCAAGTCAAAATGCCACTACTATTTACTTTATTGTAAGAATAATGATTATGTGCAGATTGCCAATAAATGCCATAATCCATGATCAGTTAAATAGTTAATATTAACTTTTCATGCTTTGATTTTCATGTTTTAGATAGAGAATAAAGATATGTCAAACAATATAAACTTGACAAATCAGTAGATAAGATAGAGAATAAATGAGGAGCTCAACAGTTTAATCTGAGTCCTCTGATGAAATAAGGTTAAATTTAGATAGATTTATGCTTTAAAAGAAAAATGGATTTAGGGTTGCAAGCTTAAATGCACCCATGAAAATGAAGTAAAAATGTTATAAATAATGATGGGTAGGTAGAAAGCAGTTGTGAAAGGCATGTAATAAAGCATCATCAGGAAAATTTACTAATTCCCCCCCCCAACAATGATCCAGTATTCAAAACCTTCAGTTAAAGAGGCTCAAAGCATTTCTCTGACTTATGTTGGGACCGGACCCAAGGCTCAATAACTAACTGGTTAAAAATGTTGAATTCTTACATAAAACCCATATTCATCAACATTTACCCTTCATACATAAATGATCCCTTTTTCATAAGTAAAAACCCATTTTTACTTACTAAAAGTAAAAAACCCTAAATAATTAACTCCATTTCCTTTCAAAATCACTCAAAACCCATAAAAATGCATTTTATCCTAAGTTAAAGTATGAAAAATACAAAAGGTACAAACTATGCTTTATTTACACTTTACTTAGTGTTAAATCATGTATTTTTATTCATCATATACATTACCCTTGTTCATATTAATTTCTAACTTATTTTATTAACTCCCTATTCTATACCCTCTCGTATAGTATAAAACCATTTTTTATTTTAAATAACCTAAAACCCTCTATTTAATGTTAAAACCAATGTTATTATACCCCACGTGATGAAGTAATCCCCGCCCTTATTCCCATTGGTTTAAAACTTATCAATAAAAAATAATCCCCGCCCCTCTATGGTTATTAAACAATTGTCAACTGTTTAAAAAACTATATAATAAAACCTGTGCTCGTGCATTAGTTAGAACATTGGATAATGTTTTAATTAATTCATATAACATTATAACCCCTCCGCATATTATAAACCAAAGTTTGACTTTAATCAATGATTTATTTATAAAGTTAACAGACCGTCTCGCGAATATAAAACCCCGGCCCCATTCCAATCCCGATGCAACTTTCAAAATAGATCTTGGCCGTTCGCAACCAAACCTCACAATCCAACGGCTAATAAACCAAATCGCAAATAAAGTTTCCTGTGTTAAACCTTTTCATTTCCACGAGAAATGGGTAGTTTTATGGTTTTCTCTCTCCTTGACATGGCGTCTTTTCACTGGATCGCATTCGATCCGTCTGAAACCACTTACCACTTAAGTGGCACGTGATAACCACTAGTGTTTTTTCACCTATGGAACTCGAAAACCACCATTTTGCCTTATTTGACCTCCATTGATTGCATGTGAAATTAAACCTAATTTTCCCAATAAACCTTGAAAATGCACTGTTTATCCCTTCTTTCTATGCGTATCCACTGTATGTGCTATTCCGACTCTTAAAACAGGTATTCTCCATTGTTTTATTGCCGAGAACCTACAAATTTGTTCCTATACCTATTGAAGATTGCCGAGGAGCTTTTAATTGCTCCAGAGATAAAAAAAAAAGACACCATAGAATCTGTTAAAAAACCTTTAGAGACATCCTCAAAGCTCTATACCTGCATATAACAGGTATTTCTCCAAAATTCAAGCCTGTTATCAGTTTTAAAAGACCTTTAATGAAAAATTTCAGTCAGAGTTAAATTCATCAAAACAAGCCTATTAAAAAATCCAAAGAAATAGGCCAAACCCTGTCAAAATTTCTGAAAAAACCCTGTTTTATGCTGCGCACTCTTTTGAATGAAAACTTGAGTTTATATAGTTTTTATAAACTATTTAAAACTCCAAATTGAGCCCAGAAATCCTCTGAAGGTAGCCAAACCATCTGTGCCTAATTCCAAAAGATTCTTAGCCCTATTATCCATTGAAAAAACTCAAGAAACCCATGTTTCTTGTTTTCTAACCAGTGAAGGTATGTAAATCAAGTTGAGAAGTCTAAAATTGAGAAGAAAAAATTGAAGAAAAGATCGTATTCTACCTATTTTAATCCAAGAAATTTTTTTCAAAGTTGAAGCATCATCTTCACAAATAGTTGAGGAGAAAGATCTAGATATCAGGGAAAAGTACAAATAGATCAAGTTAAAGAATGAAGAGATCAAAAATGATATTTACTCTAAATATCTAAAACAAACACCAAGTGTTCAAAATAGAATTTTATCTGCCTTTGATTACTCAAATCAAAATCTAATCATGTTAGTATTGCAGCCTACAGTGAAAACTCCAAAGAAAGTGGCAAATTACAAGAAGATTGATTTAGAAGTCCAAACAGAAAAAATTCATGCTCTTGATCAGATAGAATTTCATAGAAAGAGTTAAGAGATGTTGTATTCCACTGTTACAACCAAAGCTATGAGTGTTCGGAAACTTCAGAACACTATCACAAATATGAAAGCTCAAATGAAACTTGAAAAAGAATCCTTATATGCTAAATATCTAAGAATTAAATATTTAGAAGAATTGGTCTTGCAGGTTGGATATGACCCTGCAAATGTCAAAGTAGCAGAGCAGTTAGTGAAGAAGAAAAATGAGGACATTGTAGCATTGAGGAAACAAATTAAATTGCCATCAAGTGAACATCCTCAAGCTAAGGAAATAATACAAGGGCAGAATGAAAAGGATGACATGATGAATTTGATCTTTTAGCTAACAACACAGATCAAAGAGATGGATATTCAAATGGATAAGCTTGTCCATGAAACAGAAACACCAAAAAACACCAGAAATTCCTTCAGTTATTCCTATGGTCACTATAGCTATGTCATCAACTCTAGCAGAAGAGTTGGCACCCAAAGAGACATTGGCTACTGCAGTGCCAATGACATCATCTACAACATTAGCTACAGAGTCATCCACTACAAAAACTCACCCTACAGATGAGGCCAGCAAACTAGTGAAAGCTATGGAATAAATGTCACTTCAAACAAGTGAAATTAATATATTGAAAAATATGGTTGATAACCTTGAAAATAGAATCAAGTTAGCTCAAATAAATGCCAAAACACATGAGAAACGGGATATTAGACTAAATGAATAATTGAATAAGTTACAGAAGGAATTAACCTTAAAGGAACAAATTTCATATGTGAAAAATCATTTATGGAACAATATCATTGAAGCCATCAATGATGTGTTTCCCTCAATTCAAGTGATTTTTGAACAGAGAGATTTAATCAAAGCAACATTAGCAGAAATTCAGAAGACTAAAGATGAACTTGATAACAAACTAGAGCAAGCAATAGAATTGATCAAGTTTCTTAACAACAAAAACAAGCAAGAGCTAGAAGAACTTGAGACTACTGACAGGACTGAAACTATCCTTGAAATAAGGAAAGTCCTCACCAAGAAGAACTTGATGAAACAACTTGAGGAGAAGTGTGAGAATATGAACATCACCATAACTAGGTTTGTGGTCAAATTTGAGAATTTGAGGCAAAGAAGTTTGCCTAATATTTTGGTCATCAATGACAAATTAATGCCTGAGGAGGATTACAATAAAAAGATCAGAGAATTTGTAAAGGAGAAAGTTGAAAATTCAGGTGGATAAGGTACTCGAACAGGAAAAGTCTTACTCAGAAGTTTTGAGGATTTATTTTATTTGCAGCATGAGATAAGACACTTGTTTGTCATTAAACCAAAATTTTCCAGGTATACAAAAGCAAATGAGAATTTCAGAAAATTAAAGAAGATCCAAATTCCAAATGAGGAAGCTTGGCAGTCACTTATAGATTTACTGTGAAAGGTAAAAGATAGAAAGGTAAAGATAGAAAAACAGTTTGCTGATTTTTAGTCAAAACATATTTTTTATTACAACAGTAAAGAGTTTTACACTAGTCAAAGAGTATCCGAGTTTAAAGAGTATCAGTGATTAAAGAGAATCAGAGTAAAAAAGTAAAAGATAAAGCAGATCAAATTTTCATTACCAGGCGTTCTAGCACTGGATTGGATCAATTGGCATCATATTTCAGGATTCATGTGATGAGCTATTGAAGTGAAGTATTTCATTCTTGTCATTTTTTATCTTTCTTTGTTACATGCATCCATTATGTGTTCTAAATTTGAATGAATAAACATGAGTATTACTTCAGGATTTGTTAAAAGCACCCTGTCTTTACTGTTTATCATTTCTATGTTTTCTGCTGATTTCCAAAGTAGGGAATCCTTAATTACTCCCTCTTTTGTTTGACCTCTGCCTACTACTTCTCTTTTCTGAATCAAATAACCCTTCATTTCTTTTTATCCCGATCATATCACCTCACCAAACAACCTTCCAAGATCTTCATGGGTTATCTATATTGCCCTGAAAACGTTTGACTTCTTGACCTTGATCCTAGCTCTGTTTGCTTGATTTTTGACTCCTTATCCCAATGGACAAAAAAATTTCCCACTATCCATCTCATTAGGTGATTTTTCCCACCAAATCAATCAAACCAAAACCAAATTGCACAATCATAACTAGCCTAATATTTTATAAATCAAACAAAGATAAATCTTATAGAGAGAGCCCTCTCTGAACCCTAAGAAGGCTAGATCTTAGAGTTTAAAAGTTGGTCTGTGGTTACCTCTAGTGTTCTTAGTCTTTAAACCAAAATCTCACAACTTTAGAATTACTGTAGTGATAACAGGGTTGAAGGCAACATTGAGTACCTTTTGATAATTTCTCATTTACACAATGTTGCTCAAGTTGTTCAGCTGAGTCACATGTGTTGTTTAGCACCAGAGGTTTCTAAGGGGAAATCTCACCCTCTTCTTCGGTGGACCACAAGTGACACCCTAGGGAGGAAAATTCCTCTCATCTTTGGTTGTTGGGAGGATACCACGGAGATAACACACATTTCTGGTTCAACTAGGACGCGAGAAAGGAACCACACAGTTCTTGTTGGAGAGTGGTTCCAGAGATAAGGGCTACACTATTATTGAATAATTTCTTGACCAAATTCCAGGAAAAAAGAGAAGGATTTGAAAGAGTAGGAGGAATTTCCACAGTAGTACGAATCTCTGGAGCAGGGGCCTGCATCATCTTGCCCAGGAACTATACAATCTTTCGTGGGGGCCAAGTGTGGGGTGGCTTGTGAAAGGGATTGAGGAGTTGGGGTTCTTTGGAATTGGATTAGGGGAGATAGTGGGGTATTTTCTAGTATTTTGGTGGAGAAACAAGCCCAAAAGCTGTTATAGGTTACAGTTTCTACTTGTGGAGGAGAACCAAGAATTTTGAGGTCAATTTTGGAATGTCAAAACTAGAGCAAGCCCTTTCTAATTTTTTCTCGGTTTTTGACAGGGATCTCAGAAATAAGTTGGTAGAATTTTTTGGGTATATTCGAGGGGTCAAATAGGGGTCCCAACTCAGCCAGCAGTTGGAGGAGATAGGGGAAATTGTGCAGAAATTCCAAGGTCATCATTTCTTCAATTCCTTCGTGTGTTATTGGAGGAGAGCCCGAGGTTAATTTCCTGGAATTTTCTGAGCACTGGAGGAGGCCCTAACAGCCATTTTTTGCAGCCACCAATGCATTTTTTCACTGGGCCAGCATAGAGATTATTGGGGACAACCACATTGCATGTTAGAGCAACCGATTTCATCACCTGGGCATTATTAGCTTGCCTTGGGCAAGCCCCAATGCATGCTTTCTTATCTTACCTTTATACCCAACATTTATATTAATAAAATGGCTAAACTCAACGTAGTTTATGGAGATTTTGGGTGTTTAATGTGTTGTAAATTTTGTAGTTGTGTTTTTTACTATGATTTCTTTGTTTATCATTGTAGATTTCCATTAGGAATATTACATCGCAACACCCAGGGTTCAAAAGCATATACTCCCCTTGATTGGTTATAACCCAATTCGCAACACTGAAAGGGTGGGGTATAAAGATAGGACTAGAACAACCTATTCCCATAATGAAAGCAAAGATAAACACTGAAAACCAAAGATCTAAGAGAAAGGAATTACTATAACACCACCAATAGTGTCGGAGTCACACAAACCAAAAACAATGCAGACACTAGCAGACTATTGCCCCATGATCCCAAATTGTGAAACTAGGATTCCCAATCAGACCAATTAGTAATCCCAACTGACCAGTTGCAAACACATACATTGAATTCACCAAGAAAACAAGCATGCACATGTTGGCAGCCTTTGCATACTCTATGTTGTTATCACCACCCAAGCAACCAATCATAACCTGAAACCACAAACGGTGAAGCTAAACCACCCCCCAACGTTTATACCAATTGTCACTCCTCTTGAAACTTTGATGCCTCTAATGCCAATTGTCATTGTCCTTTTCCCAACGTGTAGCCCTTGTCATATGCGAGGGTCACATTTGTGTCGGACTGCGTAGTTCAAACCTTTTTCCTCCACCCCCATCGGGGTAAGAAAAAATAATATATTAAATAATTAAATATTTACCTATTTATTGATGAAAAACATTGGGCAGATAATTTTTATATGTTTTTTTGGTGATATATTAAAATTTGATTTTTTATCATTTTACTAATGGAGAGAATTGAAATCATAATTCAATTGTAAATAAGTAAAAAAACATAAAAATGTCAAGAAAATTGAAAAAATATCATCATAATGAAACTTCCAACTGTTGGGGTCCTGTGTTTTGATAGATTGGCTTACCAAAAGACAAGGCAACATACAAACCTAACTTTAGAGCTCTAGGATCTAGCCCTCCTAGTCTCAGAGAGGGATCTATCAATATGTTTATAAAGATGTGTCTTGAAAGGTTTAGAAGTTGATTTTAGGCTAGTTATGAGGTGCAAGGTTGTTTGTTTTGTTTTGTTTGGTTGGACAAATATGTTTCATGTGGTATAGATAGAGCATGGGAATCTACAAGCCATTGGGAAATGGAGTCATGTGAAGTCCAAATAGTTCTGAATGAGAAGGAAGGGAAACCAAAGGGAAAATCTAACTTGGTCAAGGATCTGTTGAATAATATAGGTGAAATGGGATGAAAATTAAGGACTAAGAGTGAAAAACAAACTAAACCCTTTCACAATGACTTAAAGGATTCGGGGAACGCCCTATTTCCTCCAGTAAGCTCACTGCTTTGGACTTAATCAATATAAACACTCAAAGAAAAGAGAAATTCAGACTAAACCTTCTAAATGAATTATAATATTCGGGGAACACCCTATTCCTCCTACAAGTTCACCTTTGAGAGCTTAACCAACAAATACATATAATTGCATTCAAAGAAGAGGGAACACCTTAGACATCTAGGACTGCAATTATAGGGACCTTTAACACAATGATAACAATAATGAACAGAGGGTATGATTGAGACAAACCTCACTTTCAAATTGCAAGCATTAATAATCAAAGGTAGACCTCAACTACAATATTCAGTGGTAAAGAAAGAGGGAACGCCTAAACAGTCTTAAACACAACCGAATTAACCATTTCTGAAGTAAAACAAAATGAATATAAAGGGAGCTATTAGACTACCCTGTCACATTAAGTAGCAGAAAACATATAAACAGTGAAGGATAAATAGGTCAGAGGTGCTTCTAAGATACATTTCTCTACCTAAAATTTTTATCCTACTGTAAGAAAAGCATGATGGAAATAAGTGGAAAAACAGGAAATAACATTAACAATAAGATGTACTTCACCAAACCAGGCTCAGGGATCCAATGGTCTAGCCTCCTTCATCAATAGAAAAACAAAGACCTTCACACTCTCTCATAACACCAAAGCTTCTTCAAAGCAGCAATATGTATTACTTTAGAAATCACCAAATGCCAACCTTTTACAATGAGACTTCAAAGAGTCTTTATAGGAAAAATGAGGAAAATTAGGTGAGGAAGGTTTTAATGAACATCAGAGGTAGGAAAGAGCATTCAAATGCTCCATCCTGTGTCATAAAAATAACAATAAATTCTCAGATGGACATGGTGTCCTCGTTGCTTGTGGAGGTTCCTTTGACATGACAGAAATCACCCCACAGAGCGTCTTTTGGGAGAAATACTATTTGCAGTTGTACTGTTATTTCCTCTGGCATGAGTCAAGTGGAAGAATGGGCTTTGAGGGCTCCCATACTTCTAAGTAACTTCTTCTGACAGTTTGTAGTAGCTTCCTTGGTGTAATAACTGCCTGGCAGGCTAGTGTGCATAGGAATGGGTAATGTCTGTGTCAGTTAACTTCTGCACCAATAACTGTTCTGCTCCTTTGTACTTAAACCTGTTTTAGCTCTGTTTATGCCTTTATTTTGCTGATAGTTCGAACTGCTTCTGTACTGATACCCTTTGACATTGTTCTGTGGCCCTGAGATTGCCATCTGAACCTTTGTGTCACCTCTGTGATTGTAAAACATTAATTCCTTAATTGGCCAATGTTAAAAAAACCTGCAAACATACAAAAACATGTTATGAAATCCTACGGGCTGGGTTTTGACTGCTGCAGAGGCTCTAGGGTGGCAGAGGAGCAGTGAGGAAGAATTTTATTGTAGCGGAAAAATGGGGAAAGAACATTGGCAGAGCAGTTAACCAGTTGTTTTGGAAGTTTGGGTGCGAGGATAAACTGGGACCGTTAGATCAGGATGATCTACGGTGGAGATTCTCCGCTGAAGTCGTTGGAGAGGTTAGATGAATGGAGGGCAAAATGAGAAAGCGATATAACATGGGCCATTAGATTAGAATAATCGACGGCGAAGATATTTTGATGGAATCATATGAAAGATCGGGGAATGGAGAGCGGACAGGGCGAGATTGAATCCGAACCGTCAGATTAGGATAAACGACGACGGGGATCGCCCGATGGAATCATTTGGGAGAGTAGGTGAAAGGCAAATGAACGGGGTTAAAATCAAGTCATGACCGTCTGATCACAGAGATCAACGATCGGGATTAAAGGAGAAATTATGCTGCGGAGGGTGGTAAGGCGGAAAATCGGAATGGTTTTCGCACATCATTCAAGCGGTTTAAGATTTTGGCATAAAAAACGCGATATCATTCGCTTGTTGACACCTGTCCCTTTCAATACCACCCATTTCACGTTTTTTTGAAGTGTTAAACCTTGGGCGCAGAAAAAACGTGAAACACAATGGTGATCGTTGGATCTAGGACCTCAGATCCGACAGTGTGGAAGAAATACGATAGGAGGTAAGATGCACGGGTGAAACATATGGGTAGGGTCAAAGGCGGGTTAAATCCTAATCGTTGGTTCTTGTGGATTCAATGGCTGGGATCAAATCGCATGCTCGACATCGAAGGAGGCAAGCGAACGAGACCTTTGGTTTTGCAATGTGCGATTAAGCGCTGGCCGTCGGATCGGTAGGATGATCAATGGTCAGGATTGAATCAGAGGGGTGCGGGTGACGGGCTCATAAGTAGAGCGCGATCGAATCTCAGCTGTTGGTTCTTGTGGATTCAACGGCCAAGATTTAATCAGAAGATTGGAGGAGAGGGCTCATCACATCGGGAAAGAAAAGGGAACACTGGATTTGCGCTATGCGATTAAGCACTGGCCGTCAGATCAGGAGAGATCAACGATCATGATCGAATCGACAATCGGCAGAGGAAAAGCTCATCACATCGGAAAATTTGAAGGACAAAGGAAAAGTCGAAAAAGAGGAAACCCTGATTATGATTAGCGATTAAGCCTTAGCGCTTGGTCATAGCATGGGTCACATGCAGAAAAGGGGCTAAGGGCTAAGTCGAGAGGGGCTTAAGGCCTTAGTGCAAAAATGAGGATTTTCAAGGATTTTCAAGGGTTTTTTGAGGAAAATGGAGGCTCCGATAGGGGTAAAGAAGGGGTTTTAAACCTCATAAAGGGATTTCACATGGTTTGAAGGGGATTTAAGGCCTTTGGAGGCTGAATGGAGGGTTAAAAGATGAAAAGAAGGCTTCATGAAAATGAAGGGAAATAAGTGAAAACAGGCAGTTTCAGTGGCCTTTGGAACAACTTTCTTTGGTGAAACATCAAGGCCTTAAGATGGAAACAATAGTGAAGATGAACCTCCAGGATGGAACAAACATAATACTTCAAGGATGATAGATGCTCAAAGGAAATATATTTCTTGAAGGTTTAAAAACAAACTTAGCCACCATTTGGTATATCAGAATTATAGGTGGCTAACAGTGGCTCCACTTAGGGAGGACAGCTTGCCCTTTAGGTGTCCAGAACCTCAGTAATCTCTGTACTTAGTAGACCAGTGCCTTTTCCATTGGGCAACAAATTTTCTTTCCTTGATTGGTCTTCTTTTGATCTGATAACCTTTGCAGCAACCTGAAAAAACTGATTCTGCAAAACAACATTTCTACCTACCCATTCCTACTGTCCTAGCATTTTTTCTTCCTTCGAGTGCACTTGGATTGGAAAACTCTTTTTCCAACATTTATTTTGCAAACAAAAAAATAAACCTATCTAATGCTACCCTTATTTCTCCATGAGACCAGATTAAACAGTTGGTCTCACAGCTTCTCTACCTACACTAATATCTGCCAGTATTAAACTGTCTGGCAGATTTCATTCTCTACATTCTAAAACAGAAATTGAAACACAACCAAACCAGGATTAGATTGTCTGATTTTCTGTGAGTCCAAGGCATAAAGACAAGCTGCACTTGAACCAAATTTTGCAGAAATTAAAAACAACTAACTAAATGCTCATAGGCATGAGCTTATTGAGATTTCATACCTACCCTACTCTAACTTGCGATATTTACATGTCTAGTTGACAAACTCTCTTTTCAAATACATCTAGTCAATCAGATGATCCCATGACTGGTCTTTTCTGCTCATCTCTTTGAACATGCTAGATAGGCAGGGTCACTCCCATTCTCTTTATTTATTAACAACAGCTTCAAAAATGTTTCTTGTAGTCTACAACAAGCTGCTCTTGATGAAATTTGATCCTTCTTCAAATGTTTGCAGGAAATGAGCTTAAGGATCTTGAAATGATACTTGGTTGTGAGTATTTTGCAAGTAGGCTTCAACCAGGATTGCTTCCTCTTCCACTGGATCAAAGAAAAGATTATTTTGAGAAAGAAACTCTTCCTAATCTTCATCACTTTCTCTACTGGAGGACTCATCATATATTGCAGGGCTGTCCTCTTGTAGCTCGGATAGGTTCTGCTCTGGTGGGCTAAGCTCTGTGAAAAGGTCACTGAATTCTTGAGCAGGGGTATGTTCTATTGCTTCCCCTTCTTCAAGAGAAGGCTCCTTGGTTTCAACCTGCTCAAAAATTTCTTCATTTTTTTCCTCTTCATCCTCTGAGATGAAAGGCTGCTGATCCCCCATCACATGAAAAATGTTACTGATGAGCTGTAATGAAGTGGGGCAAATATCCAGAGATCCTTCACCCTCTTCTGCACTTTTAAAGCTTTCTTCATTAGTATCATAAATATCCTGCATGGGCTCATTACTTTCTTGAAGCTGATGGAACTGATTTTCCTCCCACAAATCTACTAATGATGGCCCTGCAAGATCAACTTCTGTTTGGAGAACATCATCATCAGACAGATCAAAATTAGGAAAATCATTAAAGCGAGTAATGCTACCAATCAGACATACTGGATTGTTAGCAAATCTTTCTTCATTCTTATTTACATGGGAGCTTTCCAACTCTTTACAACTAGGCCCATGAGATGAATGGGCAAGAATGTCTGTTCTCCAAAAAATTTCAGAGGCTGGCTGTTTATTGATGATCTGATCTATTTCCTCTTCTATCAAAGGGGAAGATTTTCTTGTGTTTCTTTGAGAAAAAGTGCAACAACTCTCTGTTTCTTGTGAAGGCTGAATTTGAGGCTGGATGTCTTCTTGGGCCTCAGCTATAAGGGATGATGGATCAGCATCTGAGTTTTCAGGAATATCTTGAGGAATGTCTACTATCTCTTGACTGTTTTCTTCCTTAGCTGATTAATTTAGGTTCTTGTGATAATTGGGATGCAAATGAAATTCTTGAATGGCTTCTAACAGATCTTTAGGATGCATGTTAACCGAATCCTCATTAATGTCTAACATGTATTGTATGAAGTTTTGGGATTGATCACAATAATCCCATGATAAGGATGTAGAGTTTTCTTTGTGTCTCTCATAAAATACTTGGTGCATGTCTTTCAAAGAAAACAAACTCCTAGGCTCTAACCATTCATACCAATCCCTTGCCTTATCTTCTAATGTTGCCATGAACATTTTCATAAGACAGTCCTCATGCCATTCAACTTTAAACCTCGACACATGTATATGAAACTTGATGAGATGTAACAAGGGATCATCAATGTTTTCACCCTGAAAGGTAGGAAGGCTTTTTAACCAATTTATTTCAGGCATTCTATGTGGGAATCCAGGGATATGATCCCTACTCATTCGGGCATATCTTCGTTGTATATGTGGAAGCATGTTTGTAAATCAGAAAAGAGGTCACTGTATCTTTTCAACCAGTTCAGAGTCTTCTACCAGTGGAGTCATTTGGTCTTTGGGATTTATGGAGTGTGGAGTCGCCAGGTGGATGAATGTGAATGTTTGGAGTAGGTTTTTGTCCACCATCAGCACTTGAATACCAATCTAACCAGAGATTTTGGTCTTCTGAGGTCCTAAGGATATCTAAGATGAAATTTACTCATTTGGTGATTTCGAAAGTAATACATATTGCTTCTTTGAAGAAGATTTGGTGTTCTGAGAGAGTGTGAAGGTCCTTGTTTTTCTGTTGATGAAGGAGGCTGGACCATTTGATCCCTAAGCCTAGTTTTGGTGAAGTACTTCTTATTGTTAATGTTATTTCCTATTTTCCCACTTTGTTCCATCATGCTTTTCTTACAGTAGGATAAAAATTTTAGGCAGAGAAATGTATCTTAGAAGCACCTCTGACCTGTTTATCCTTCACTATTTATATGTTTTTTGCTACTGAATGTGATATGGCAGTCTAATATCTCTCTTTATATTCAGTTTGTTTTATTTCAGAAATGGTTAATTCGGTCATGTTAAAGATTGTTTAGGCATTCCCTTTTTCTTTACCACTGAATATTGTATCTGAAGTCTCCCTTTGATTATTAATTCTTGTAGTTTGATAGTGAGGTCTGTTTCAATCATACCCTCTTTTCACTATTGTAATCATTGTGTTAAAGGTCCCTATAATTGCAGTCCTAGATGTCTAAGGTGTTCCCTCTTCTTTGAATACAATTATATGTCTTTGTTGGTTAAGCTCTCATAGGTGAAATTGTAGGAGGAAATAGGGCGTTCCCTGAATCCTATAATTCATTTAGAAGGTTTAGTCTGCATTTCTCTTTTCTTTGAGTGTTTATATTGATTAAGTCCAAAGCAGTGAGCTTATTGGAGGAAATAGGGCGTTCCCTGAATCCTTTAAGTCATTGTGAAAGGGTTTAGTTTGTTCTTCATTCTTAGTCCTTAGTGTTCATCCCATTTCACCTATATTATTCAACAGATGCTAGACCAAGTTAGATTTGCCCTTTGGTTTCCCTTCCTTCTCAGTCAAAACTATTTGGACTTCACATGACTCCATTGCCCAATGGCTTGTAGATTCCCATGCTCTATCTACACCACATGAAACACAATTCTTAATAGACCTAAAGACTCCACTGGAGGAAGAACCTGAAATATGGCCATACCTTATAGAAGGATAGAATATTTAGGCTGGATTTGGTTTAAAGAATTCATTGTTTTTATCTACCACTACGTTCTATCCTACTTTAAGCCTGATCAAGTGTAAAAAGATGAGACCCACATTGATTATGGGAAAAATCTCAAGCCTCAGTCTTCAGATCATGAGCAAACCCATACACTTGTGAAAAGCCTAGTGAAACAAGAGCTTCATGCTGTATCTCTGACCCCTAATGAAACTTCAAGCAGTCACAGGTCTCTTATTGCACTACCCACACCCACAAAGGTCATAGAAAGATATAAGCCTCTGGTTTTGCCTCTTATCTTCCAGCCCCTCCCTGAAGGACTTAAAAATAAGTTGCCCCTTTTTTATGGAGAGAATACAAAGATCACTGCTGAGCGACATGTTTAGAATCTTGAGGATTTACTTGATTTGTATGAAATAGAAGAAGATGATGTGCGTATTAGAATTTTTGCCTTGTCACTACAAGGAAATGTTAAGAGTTGGTTTAAAAACCTTCCAGCTGCAAGCATTTTCAGCTTTCATCACTTTTCTCAAGTTTTCCTTAATAGATGGGTAGTCCCAGTAAATGTCTTCCTCATCCTAGAAGAATACCAGAAATTGAGAAGACAACCAGGGGAGACAGTACAAAAATTTTCAGCCAGGTTCAATAAGGTATACAATGCAATACCTGCTAACATAAAACCACCCTTGGGATGGGCCCTATTGCACTATCCAAGTTCTTTTGACCCTGAGGTGTAATTCCATATAAGAGAAAGAGAGCCTTCAAGCCTGGAGGAAATGAAGACCGTAGCAATTACTATCGAATACAACCTGTGGTGCAGGGATGAAAGATTAAAAGCAATAAAGAAGGACCAAGCAGAGAAAAAAAGGCAGATCTTTTTAGAAAACAAGCTGGAAATATTGATAGAGATAGCCAACACCTTGCTAAACATAGAAGAGGAAGAATATGAGGTTGAAACCAGAAATGATTATTGGAAAAGACCCACACCTTGTCCTCAGGAAAAGCAAACCAGATCTCTACAATACATAATCAACATGCAAAGCATGTATGATGAACAAGATTTTAGATCAGAGGATGAAATTGAAGATTGTTTTGAAGAAAGACTTGCTGAGAGTCCAGAAGGTTTGATTGGTAACACTGCTTATAATTATGATTTTCCTAGTTTTGATCTATCTGATGATGATTTTTTCCAAAGGGAAACTAAGCTTGCAGGACCATCATCAGTAGATTTATGGGAAGAAGATCATGACTAGCAACTTCAAGAAAGCAATGAGCCAATGCAGGCTATATATGATAGTGATGAAGAAAGTGTTGAAAGCCTGATATTAGACGAGGATTCATTGAAACTTCACTCTGTTATATATCAAATCATCAGTAATAATTTCCATGAGGATGAAAGTCAGCAACCTTTTAGCTCAGAGGATGAGGAGGAAAGAAATGAAGAAAATCTTGAGCAAGATGGATATCCAAACTTCTCCTGAAAGGGTTAAGGTAATCAAAGAAACCCCTGCTCAATAGTATGTTAATCTTTTCATAGAATTCAGCCCGCTCTAGCGAAACCTGCCAGGGCTACAAGAGGACAACACTGCCAAATATGATGAGTCCTCCTGTTCAAGTGGCAATGAAGATGAGGAAGATTTTCTTTCTCAAAGAAATATTTTTCTTGGTCTAGTGGAAGAAGAGGTATTCTTAGTTGAAACTCACTTGCCAAACACTCCCAACCAGGAAAAGGTTGATTGTGATTTCAGGGGCCACACTATAGATGCAGTGATTGAAACTGTCAAGGATGCAGAAAGCCTACCAGTCATGGAAGGCCCTAAAGAAGAAAGTTTATATCATGTTTTTGCTGATCCTATGACAGAATATATGGAGGCCCTGATTAGCTCAAGTTCCCAAGCATTGATCCTCTGCAAGAGTCAGATACATCAAAAGTGGTCACCACTAGTGGTGGCCTTGATTTTGAAGACCCACATTAAAAACACCCTGTGGCTATCTCTGACAGGCAGTCAAGTTTTCTATCCTTTTTTTTTACTGCTTGACTGGCTGCACTGGCATTATTGTATCATATGAAGCGTCAGAGATTTCCAAGTTAGGGTAGAGTAGGTAGGAAAGCTCAATAAAGCTCAGCTTGTGAGCATGAAGTTAGTTGTTTTTTATTTCTACAAAGTTCAGTTCAAGAGCAGCTTGTATTTATGCCTTGGACCCACAGCAAATCAGGCAGTCTAACCCTGGTTTGGCTGTGTTTCAATTTCTGTCTTAGAATGTAGAGAATGAAATCTGCTAGACAATTTAAACCTGGCAGATATTAGTTTAGGTAGAGAAGCTATGAGACCAACTGTTTAATTTTGTCTCATGGAGAAATAAGGGTAGCAATAGATAGGTTTATTTTCCTGTTGCAAAAAATAATAATGTGAAAGGTCTACAAGTCTAAATGCACCTTGAAGAAAAAATGTTAGGATAGTAGGATGGGTAGGTAGTTGTTTGGGAAAATGTTTTCTGCTGATTTAATATCCATCATGTTTGTGGCAGCTGATCAAAAAAGAAAGGATGGTCAAGTATCAGGCATTTGGCCTACTTCCAAAGATTATTTTCTGAAATTCTTGACACCTTCAAGAAGATGCCATCCCCATGTGGAGCCACTGTTAGCCACCTATAAATTTTTGACAAGAAAACATGTGGCTAAATATCTTCTGAGTCTTCAAAAGAGACATTTCCTTTGTAAATATATCATTCTTGAAGCCTCCATGTGTTGTCTATCCTTTAAATAATCCTCACTATTGTTTTCGCTGAAAAACCCTACTGTTTTGTGAAAGAAACTGCTTTCAAAAGGCCTCCATTTGCTCCATTTTACTCCCACAAAATCCCCATTTTGTCACCCTTATTCCATTCTCAAAATTCCTCTCTAACCCTCCATTTAACCTCTAAATCTCCTAAATCCCCTTCTTAAACCATATACTGCCCTTTATCTGGTTTAAAAACCCCTCCTTTCGCTTACTGGAACCCCTCATTTGGCTTAAAAAACACTAATTTTAGGCCTAAAACACTCATTTTTACATTTAGGACTTAAGCCCCTTTCAGCTTAGCCCTTAGCCCCTTTCTCCGCATGTTACCTGAAGCCATAACCAGGCGCTAACCTTCAGGTGCTAATCGCAATCGGAGTTCCCTTTGTTCCGAATTTTCCTTTGTTCTTAAAATTCTCCAATGCGATGGACCTTTTCTCTGTCGGTCCGCGATTAGATCTCCACCGTCGATCTTTTCAGATCCGACGGTCCGCACTCAATCGCATCGCTCCATCGGCCCTTTGTTTCACTCATCGCGTTGATCCTTCGATTTAATCCTGACCGTTGAATCCACAAGAACCAACGGCCAGGATTTGATCACGCCCCGCCCATAGGCCCTCTGTCATTCCCCCTCCAATTCAATCCTAACCGTTGATCTCTTCCAATCTGACGGTCAGCGCTTAATCGCATCGCGCCAACACAGTTGTCCCTTTCCTTTCTTTCCCCCGACATGCAATTGCCGATTAGATCTACGCCATCCATTCCTACAGATCCGACGGTCCTCATCTCTTCGCTCATTCACTTACCCCTTCGTCCTCTGCTTTCTCTTTTAGATCTCAACCATCCGATCTGTTAATCCAACTGTCAGGATTTAACCCACCATCAACCCCACCTGCCTATTCCACCCATGCATCTTACCTCCCATCATGTGCAACCCACACTGTTCGATATTCCGCTCATCATCCAACGACTGAAAGTGCTTTTCGCGTTTTTTCTGCGCCCAAGGTTTAACGTTTCAAAAAAATGTGAAATGGGCGGTATTGGGAGCGACAGGTGGCAATCAGTGTATGGTAATGCATTTTTTTGGCCAAAACTCAAAACCACCTCAACCCCGTGTGAAAACCATTCCTTTTTTCCCCTTACCACCCTCCACAACATATTTCCTCTTTTAATCCCTACTGTTGATCTCCGAGATCGGACGATCATGACTTAATTTCAACCTCTTTCATTTGTTCCTCATCCGTCGCCCAATGATTCCATCAAGCGATCATAACCGTTTATTTATTATGATCTGACGGCCCTGATATAACCTCGCTCCACCCGTTCTCCATTCATCCAAATGACTTGACCAACGAATCTCCACTATAGATCACCGTGAATTGATCTAATCCAACGGTCCATAACTCACCTCGCCTCAAGCTCTCATCAAACTAGTTTTTCGCCTTCCGACACGGTTTTTCACCATTTTTCTGCTGCATCCATCTTTTTCCATCACTGCTATTCCATTCCCGAGAGCCTCAGAAGCAGCCATCCTCACTCCCTCTGGATTTTATAATGTGTTTATCGTGTTTTGCAGGGTTTACAGAGTGATGAATTCATTCTGTCTCCATAGTCACAGTCATTGTGATTCAGAGCGTAGAAAGACCAACACAGAAGCGGTAAAGAGTATCAAAGAAATAATTAAGGGATTAAAGCTTAATGTTGAAGACTTAACGCATATAATACGATGATTAAAAGGATAAAGGACACAGAAAAAGAGTCGAAGATGATCAAGGAGACTTAATGAATCCTAAAGCACACATCAAGTCACATCAGTGATCTGATATCAGCAGAATGTTCTTTTCCTAAGAAGGACAAATCCCTACAGCATCCTCCATGCCTCATCGAGCCCGTAACTGTTATTATTCTGAAAAAAAGTCCCTGGAACTGTCAGTGCATTAGTTATGAAGTATGGAAGACCCGAGAGACCTTTAGTCACCTTACTTATCACAGAAGACAGAACATAGTACTACAGTCAGAAAGTACTTCAAAGATCATACTTGAGGTTATTGTGAGCCTGAAAAAGACTTCCAAAAAAGCCTAAAGAGTGCACACAGTTAATGCAGAGCCATTAAGCAGAGTGGGCATTCAGATACTTCCTCCACTCTACCTTAATGAATCATTTAAAGCTCATATCTACTACTACTATCACTCTTTCTCCTATAAGAACCCCTGTAAACTATATTGAAAATGTTGTTGGTTGTTGGGATTTTGTTAGTTGTAGAACTATTATTGAGGGGAAGTAGCTGAGTAGTATGTAATATAATAGGCTGGGAAGAGAAGTCTAGACTGTAAAGAGCCATCAGACTCAGAGTATGTGACTGGTTTTGCACATCAATTGAACAAGCAGATTCACAGGATCCCGGTCTATATTATTGGTGATGTTCTCCTTACTGTAATTGTCTCCTTTCATGTTTTTCCATATTGTCCATTATTCTTTGATAAAGGACAACAAGCATAGATTAGGACATACTGTTGGAAGTACCCTAAGTCTCACTGTTAAAACTTTATCTTTATTTTTTCCTCTGATTGTGTATCTAAGAACAAATTCAGCATAATTTAACCAGTATATAAATTGGTTTGTCCATGCTTACTGATGTATGAATTTGGAGTTTGTTTCTTAGATGTTCTTGTTTGGTTTTAGCTGAAAGAATTGGGAAAATGGGAGATTTAGAGTTAGCCCTGTCTCACTAGGTTCCTTTTCCAACAGTTAGCCTTGCTAAGATCCCTTTGAGTGAGTGTCAAAAGCAGTGAAGGTTCAAAGTATTTCTCTGATCTTAGGCCTTACTCTGTGTTTAATCTTAAATGTTTTCTACCTTCTGAAAGTGGTTATGAGGACTGCTGGATTGTTTTCCTTAAGAGTATGCTGAAAGCAGGCTTGGATTTAAATGACATCTGACCTGATCTTAAGCTACCCTTTGTGTCATTACTAAGAGTCTCCTTTGAGGTATGCCAAAAGCAGGCCTGGATTTAAATGACATATGACTTGATCTTAGACTGCACCTTGGCTTCTTTCTTTCACCCATTCTTAATGTTCCATTTCACCATCTATCTAAAAAGATCCTTTGGTAAAGATGACTTGCCCTATGGAAACCCTTGGACAGTTGTTATGTAAGTAAACCCTTTTATGACTCCATAGCCCAATGGATTGGCACTTCACCTTGACCTATCTTCCCATGCCGAAACATCCTTCTACTCAATTCCATCTTTACTTCCTTAACCTTCTCAGTTAATGATCTCCAACCAAACAAACAAATCAAAAAAACCTCGTTCTTCATAGCTAGCTTAATACCTCAATTTGAGCCTTAAAGATATATCATTCTTTACATCTATAGAGAGATCCCTCTCTGGATCCAGGAGGGCTAGATCCTAGGATCCCAAAGTGGTTTGATGTTGTCTTGTCTTTTGGTCTTGCCAATCTGGCCAAAACACAGGAACCACAACACCAACCAATCCATCAATCAAAATAAATTAATTAATTAAAAAAAATAAAAAATTAGAAGGGAAAAGGAAAGGGGATTAAAAAAAAACATAAAAATGTCAAAAAATTTGAAAAAATATCATCACAATGAAAATCTCAACCAATACATCTGATCAAGTGCTCAATGTTAAGATAAAAAATGGAAGTGTTCAGAATCGATTAGAAACTGAACGACAGTAAAGAGCTCATCACCAGGAATCTGGTGCAATTCGTTTCATTGAAAACTGACTCCGTATGAGGAAGATAGAGCCTGATGTTCATTTTTCTAAACAACTAATTTTTTTGCAGAAAGGACATATTGGTGACATGGTAGCTTAGTCAGCAAAAAAAAAATATTTTGGGAATATTCCTTCAGTTTTCCCAATCACATTGTGACAAGTGGCACTACAGGATTCGTTGGAAACTTGGGAAGGTGAAATTTTTTTTATCCTAAGGTCAAAATCATTTTGTGCATTTTTTTATTATATGGTTGGAATAGTCCAACCAGAGGTAGACACGCAGTGCAACCAGGGGCCGCCATGTGCCCCCTCTGGTGGACCAAGGTATGGGCGAAATATGGTTAAGTTTTGTGGTTTAAATCATATCATATGGTGTGAAACAAAATTTATTGACGGATGGGAGGAGGTTGATGTCGACCCTGCAACCTCCCCCACACCAACACAAAGCAATACCACTATATCTGCGACGAAGTTCTTATTCTATAAGGGCTTTGGTTTACATTTATGTTTATATCATTGAACCAGAGGGGGTAAGGAGGGGGCCAACCCCCTCACCATATAACCAGAGTGCTATAACCTACGATGAAGGCTAAAAAATGGGCGTAGATTAAAGTTTAATGCAGCGTTATTAACCACTAATCTAGGTTTAAATCACGCTAATATTTATCGTTAATTCAGATTATGGTTAGAGCGTGTTTAGTGCTAACACCCGCTTATAAACTAATTAACCCAAGATTACGAGTTAACTAATCCAAATTAATTCGGTGGCGGAGTTGGCGGAGTCTTCCATTTGCGGTGAAACTCCAAACTTGGTGGGGTTAATTGGAGTTATCTCTAGATTTAGTGGAGTTTCCTACGCCGGAAATGAAGAGGCCATAACTTTTGCAAAATTCGACCAAATTGGGATCAAGAAGAGTCTATTCTGGATGATTTGGACATTCTGAGCATGTTGGAGTAAGTTTCAAGAGCAGTAGAGGATTTTAAACAACACTTTTTTTCCATTTTGAGCTAATACAGAGGCCCAAGCCATGGAAGCTGGACCAAGGAGATGTAGCCCAGGAGGGGTGAACTCCTTCATCCAAATATTGTGTTGATGGATCATTTGATGGTTTGCTGTACATTTTATTGCTGATGTTCAGTACTTTGTTTTTAAGTTAAAATTCTCATGAATTTAACATAAAACTTGATACATTTACTTGTTTAACACTCACGAACACCTCAAGAAACCTATGCATATGAAGTAAAAGATCAACAAATTGTTTATAATTCTGAAGATGAAATTAACACAACAAAACTAACATTCAAATTCAGATCAACATCAATCAAAATAAATAAATTAATTTCACAAAAAAATAAAAACAAAAATTAGAAGGGAAAATGAAAGGAGATTTTCATACATTTCTTGGAATTGAAAAAATGTGAAATGTAAACTTGTGAAGGTATGGACATAAAAAACAACGTATAACGATAAGTATGAATTATTATGCCTGCCCCAACATGTATTCTGCATTTGGTTTTTGGCTAACCATTTATTACTTTGGTCAAACCTATTAAATAATTTTCAATTTTATAAAGTGAAACTTTACAATTGTTTTTTTTTTATTGCACATTTTTTTATTAACATTTATTTGTAATACTATTGGTTGTTATTTTTAACATCTTATAATCCCATGCCTAGGAATTTGTGGTCACACTTTAATTTGAATTTATTGTTATGTAATTTTTGTCCAAAATAATTAATGAATTCTTGTTTGGATTTCTAAGTGCATGGATATGCAAAAACATCAGGCAAGGAAAATCTACACGATTGACTTTGTGGATGGATTTATTAGGACGAGTATATTCAAGAACGTCTCGATAAGGAAAGAGATATATGCTCACAAATAACAAGAAACCATGAAATTATCCATTGATCTTATCTCTGAGAGGCTACTCTCATCTATCTATAGACACAATTTGCATGGAAGAGTGATTAGAGTGTGCCAACGCATTAAGTTTATGTCGTTATTTGGGTTATCTACTACAATTATAATGCTTACCTCATTGCCTTTTTTGGTGATGAAATTATGGAAGACATTGAAATCTTCTCTTACACACATCTAAAAGAAGCAATGCAAAAGATCTCGGATAATTTGTACATCATGTCGTCATTGTTTGCAGATAGAGTACACTTTGAAATGTGGTTGCCACACAAATATGCCACGATTGGATGTAAGGAATTATAAGGTCATTTTTGGACTTCCCACGAGTCCATGGATTGCTCCATACGTATGAGTACGCTTATAATTTCATGGCAGTTTTAATATCTAGTCATTAAATATTCCTTATAATTCATGGATCTGATAGGAGAGATTGTAAATGTAAATTTATTTGGTGTTTCATTGAGTATTTTTATTTTTTCAAAATTTTTAGTGAGTTTATTTTGACAAGTCAAAAAGAATAAATAATCAATATCGACAAATAACAACTAAACAATATATATGTAATTATTGGGTAATTAATGGCCGGGGAAGTATATGCCACCCTTGGGATAATGAATTTGGTGAAATCAGAGGGGTGGCATATACAACCCCGCCTATTAATAACCCAGTAGCTACATATATATTATTAGCCCAAATAACATGATGAGATTTGAGATAATGACTTCCAAAGTGTCGTTCAGAATAATCCCTCACATATCATAACATATAATATATAAAATATAGAAAAAAATTCTACCTTTAAATATATTTGCCCACTGCACTGATTTTATCCTAGTTAATGATTAGATTTGGATCAAAGACCTAAGTGATAGCTCAAATTTCAAAGTATTTGGAAGTGTGTTGAACCTAAGCGACCAGATAGATCTCGTCTTCCTAATTCCGGCGCCATGAATGGTTCGAAAAACCGACACTGTATGAAGAAGTTATCGTGATTTGAAAAGTCCAGTAAACTACAATTTTTGGCTTTTGACCAAGTTTGACTGGGTTTTGGAAATTAAAAAAAAGAGAATATTCTAAGGAATATTCCTGGAATATTCACCAGAATATTCCTTCCAGACTAGTATTAGGCTGACAAGTGTTAGATTTTGGTTGGACAATTAGACTGTACGAAGAGTTTTGTGGGCCAATGAGAGTCTGCCACGTGGCAGGCTTAGAGGCCACCACGTGGCCGAGGAATGGTTATGAAAAATTTTGTGGAGCAGTCGGGGTTCAACTGCAGAACCTCCTGCTTGCCAAGCCCGTGTGTTACCACCTGTTCTACATGTGCGACTTAACCATATGAGTCTACGCGATTTATTTAACATTTGATGAAATCATGTTTGGGGGTTCAGAGGGGCCAGCCCCTCCCCACATGACCGTGGCCCGTGACCCCGGGCCAAGGGGTAAGCCCTAACCGCTAACAGTTGCTCCCGCCGGAAATTTCGGAGTGCTCACATGGCGGAGATGCGGGGTCTTCACCAAACGGTCAGCATTAAAATGCTTTCGACGTTCACATGGCACAGTCTATGTCGTGGTTTACTCCAACGTTAACGTCAGAAGTTAAGGATTGAAGACCGTGGGGTTAGGACATGTGTCCAACCCCCCAACCAAACTTTTAATGTTATGGTTTAAGACTAGCGGGTTTTTAGATGGAGCACCCAACTTTGCAAATTTTCAAAATTTAACTGCAGTTAAGTGCAGTTGCTCCACATTTGGTGGAGCTAATTTAGGGGTCACTGGACAAGATTGGTTTAGGCTCTATCTTGAGCTAGATTCGTCTATTATGAGATTATGAATAGAAAATTTCGACTATCTTAGACATTCTTGACTCATTGGAGAGGGTTGCAGAGCCATCAGAGGACTTTTGAGCAGGTTTTTGCTTCAAAGAAGTTCTAGGGACCACCATGGGCCAACAATAGTTTGAGGCCTAGCCAGGGTAGTTAGAGGCCTTATTCATGAATCCAATAGTTAAATTTGGATGTTTCATAGATTCAGGAACTAATGGTGTGGTTTTCAGAGCCTGTAGAGGACTTTTGAAGGCCGATTTTCTTCAGAGAAGTTCTAGGGGTCATCAGGGCCACCAAGCGCCAGCAGGAGAATGAGGCCTATCTAGAGCAGCCAGTATCTATTCTTAGCAAACCAATATACATTTCTGACTATGTTGACTTTTTTATCACTCAGAAAAAATGAAGCATCATTTGAAGTCATATAGGTTCATGTGTCAAAGGTAGGGTTATAGGATCATGTTTCATTACTTGTTTCAATCATAATTTTCTGACATTTTTCAATTCCCAAGGTTATAGCACTGAAAGTGTCATTTTAGCCAAGAAACCACACTTTCGTAGTGAAATACATAGAGAAATTGCACTTTTCGCTACGAAACCGCTAATACTTTCATAGCGA
Source organism: Pinus albicaulis (assembly GCA_034641835.2). Classification (NCBI taxonomy): domain Eukaryota; kingdom Viridiplantae; phylum Streptophyta; class Pinopsida; order Pinales; family Pinaceae; genus Pinus; species Pinus albicaulis. The sequence continues at coordinate 56,902 of JAXQQM020071246.1, forward strand.
AAAGGCCCAGAATTACACTAGAAACGCTACGAAAGTAAGGTTTCTTGTCTGTCATGTCAAATTAGCTGTTAGGTGTCAGAAAATTATTTGAAAAGGATAAGTAGATGCCATTTGAGTCAGTTAGGGTAAATATCAAGGTACATGGTTAGGGCTAAAGTCATCATCACCATTTTAAGCATGTATGAGTCATCATTATGTTATGAGTGGTCATCGAACTTCAAAAATATTTCCAAATTAAGTCATTTCTCATTCTCCATTTCTTCTTTGCATGTTATTAAGCTCTTGAGAGATATTTCATTGAGCCAAAGCTATGGCTAGTATTTTCAAAGGTTTGCAGATATCAGTGATCAAGCAAGGCAGAGAATTATCAAGTGAGGCAGAGAATTATCAAGCGAGGCAGAGAAGACACTAAAGAAACTGAGAATTATCAAGCGAGGCAGAGAAGACACTAAAGAAACTATGGCTGCAAAAAGAAATACAAATAAGGGTGGCCAATGTCTTAGATATGAGCCATCAGATATGAACCTAATAAATTAAGACCCAACAACTGCAGAAGTCTTTAGAAGGACAGGATGTTTACAGTTTTGTGAAAGAATACAAGGCTTCCATGTATATGTTTCCAAACACTACAAGGAAAAGACCCTCTAGCGGAGGTTATAAAGGAGGATTTTAGTGTTATGAAATTGGCAAAAATTGTCAAAATTTTTTTTTCTACAACATCCGTTTATGGTTACGGAAGTTTTGGTAGAGCTTTTAACGGAAATTCAACACAACTAAAAAAAAATGGGCGGCCGGAAGTTATTACAGATGTTTTTTTCATCGATGCGCTACTCTGGCTTTAACACACCAGTGCGTACATCTAGAAGGTGCCCCAGGGCAGTAAAAGGAGAATGCACTGGGCCATTAAGGTATAAAGACGCAGTGGGCGTAGTGTTGGTGATACAACACACGAGGCCTTTCTAATTGGTCTTGGGATTTGTGCGGTGCCCATAGGTCGTATCAATGCACCAGTGCGTAGACTTATAGAAATGCATCGATGTGTAGTATCACACAAATGCACCAAGATTTATAATTGGTATCGGTATTTGCGCGGTGCCCATAGGTCATACAAATGCACTAGTGCGTATAGACACATAAACGCACCGGTGCGCAGTATCACACAACCACACCGAGATTTATAATTGGTATCGGTATTCGTGCAGTGCCCATAGGTCGTACAAATTCACCGGTGCGTATAAAAACATAAATGCACCATTTCCCAGTATCACACAAACGCACCGAGATTTATAATTAGTATCGGTATTTGTGCAGTGCCCAGAGGTCGTAGAAACGCACCGGTGCGCTTCAAAATATAAACGCACCGGTGTACAGTAACTGACACATGCCGGTTTTCATTTTTTATTTTTTAGAAACATCGACCTGTGACAGTGCAATTATTGTGATTTAAAAAAAATCATTATTCATCAAAAGTCGACACATCTTATAACAATATTCATATTAATTAAATTTTTATTAATGCATTTGAATGTGATGTTTGGATTAATTTGTTATATCATACCATAATTATTATGATTTTTTAAAATTCATTATTCATCAAAAGTCGACACATATATATCTTATAACAACATTCATATGAATTAAATTTTTATTAGTGCATTTGAATGTGATGTTTGGATTAATTTGTTATATCATATCATCAAATTTCACATCTCTTCATTGTAATATTTAATCATCCATAAATTTAATCAGTGGTGTTATATTTTACAGCGACAATGGAGAATGCAATAGAATAAATTAATATATATATATATATGACAGTCTTTGTCATACAAAATGGGACAGTTATTGGCATCCCTTTGTCTTTCAATTGGGACACTATGTCCATTACATTAAACAAAATGTTTGATTTCACGGGATAATATTTCAAAAAATACAATGCCTTGCTTTGATATCCAAACATAGTGATCATCATTCTTCGCTTGAACCGTTGTCACTGCTAGAGCTACTTCCATGACTTGGGTTATTTTGAGGAATGTTTTGTTCATGGTGTTGATTGTTTTCTTCTTCTTCACCTTCCATCTACAAACATAAAAATAAACTGTAATGAGTGTATATACATTGGTGAGAATAATGAAAATTGCAATATTAAATAATATACATCAATGTAAATCGAAAAGAAATGATGTACCATTGCAACAATTGACTCATAAACTATACACATTCTTTCAAAACCATGTAACATTCCATCTTTCAAGATTTCATCTGTTGGCGCAGTTCCATACTTTGTTTCCTGCAAGTTTTATACCCCATAACAAATCATATATTTAATATAAAAGATTTTTTTGTTCTATTAATTATAGACGGAGCTAAGTAAAACAAGATCGATAGATGCTTACAAATTCCACAATTAAGTTTGATATGCCAACATATACTCACAACCCATATTTCACCCAATTTCAATCAATTCATCTGATGGTTCTTGTTTGTATGTTAGCACCTGTTTGAAGACATTCAATGATGATTTTTTTCTAAACAACTTAAAAAATACAAAAATAAAATCTAGTTAAGTTGTTATAAGGAAGTAACAATTACTCACAAACTTAGATATCAACCCTTTTCTTCCTTGTCATCCTGTTTTATGTGCTGAATGGGTTCCATTTTTTTTCTTTTCTGCAAAAAAAAAAATTGGAAATTAATATTTAATGCTAAATTGTTTATTTGTTGTACCCAATGATCGAAAAACTCAATGATTACATATTACATTTGAAGCACATTGTTGTTGAGATGGCTCCTCCCGCGATGCAATTTTGTCCATTTCTTTGACCATCTCCTTGTACACCTTTTTGGACATTCCTATTGGCATATTTATGATATCAGCTCGTTCATCTTTCTGATATCAGCTCGTTCATCTTTTGAGATTTTCATAATCTTCCTGAAAATGTAACATGACAATAAACTATTTAATTTTTATATTGATATAAGAAAAGTAAATATAACAAAAGTGATATTTATAAATAATTCTAGACAAACATTTAAAGGAATATTACTTTTTCATTCCTTCTTTTTTGTTATTGTATGTTTTTGCTATTAAAAGTCTGACATGTCTCATTGACCAATTCTCTGGAAACTCTTCCTGTAGTTTATATAAAATCTAGTTCTTGGAATCATTGCATTTGTTTTTGTATTGTAAGTGGAAAGAACGTCTATACATTCGTTCCACTAGATCCCTCAAACTTTTGTAAAATATTTTCCCCCTTTCATTAACCTCCAGCACCACTCCAGATGAGCTAAGGAGCAATTCATTTTCATTTGCATGTTCTATTTTTTCTTTTCTTAGAACAACATTCATTTTCTGAGTTGTTGGTCCCTGTAGAACATTAAACATATGTGAATTAATAGACTATTTGACACATGTTATTTAATAATTTTAATTATATTATTAATGAAAATTAAAAAAAAGAAACTTATATTGGATCGATAATATTTTTTCATTCACCTAATTCATTATTTTGCAATTTTTCCATCAAGCTTTTACATTCTTCTAGTCCTAGATTAGAAATAATCTTATCAAGCTTCGTCATTTTGTGGCTCTACATGATACACAGTAAAAAATACATATTAGTTAAACTTACATATAGTTCAAAAATAATATTTTTTGTAAATAATTTAAAAAGAACTTGTCTTTTTTGCTTTTCTTGATGTGTTATCAGTATTTTTGTTACTTGATCTCTTGTCAGTCATTTCTTTATCAATCTCAAACCTATACCATATTATTCATTAATATATTTATAAATAAATTGTCAACTTTTCAGGTAAAAAAAAAAAAAAATCTCAAAAAACTGGTGCGCCATTCATGGTGTACGCATCGACGCTGGTGCGTGGGGGTCTTAGAAATGCATCGCACAAACAATATAATAGACCGTATGGTGCTCTATGTCAAAAAGGAGCACCGATGCATTACATGTCAACCACCGCACCGATTAACCATGATAAAATAATAAAAATCGTCCAGTGTTAGATTTTGTAGCATAAATTGCTGCCATATTTTACATATGGCGCACTGATAAAAAAATTTGTTTTTTTATTTTTTATCACATTACTTTCGCGGTGCGCTTGTAAAATACAGAGCATCGGTGCGCTAGGTTATGCTGGGCGCACTAATGAAAAAATATATATGTTTTTTTTAAATTTACGCAAGGGCCGACATGGATTGGGATCCGACTATGCGAATCGTTCCGTCAGTTGGATGTCTTAGGTCTATATTTAGCAATAAAAGCCCTATAAATCTAAATTGAAAAACCATAATTCTGAAATCATAGAAAGAGGGAGAAGAAAGGGCAGAAACAAAAAGAATGTAGGGTTTTTATTTTTTGAAAGTGTATATATTTTTTTTTTGGAAAAACGAAACGTTCGCGGTGTGCCATAATCAAATAGCACACTGACTGCATATTTTACAAATGGTGCACTGAGAAAAAATATTTTGTATTTTTAATTTTTTATCACAGTAATTTCGCAGTGCGTTGGGATAATAGAGCGCACCGGTGCGTTAAGTTACACAGGTCACACCGATGATTTTTTTTTTTTTAAATTTACGCAAGGGCCGACATGGATTGGGATCCGACTATGCAAGTCATCCCATGGGTTGGATGTCTTAGGCTTATATATAGCAATACAAACCCTATAAATATAAATTCAAAAGCCCTAATTCTGAAATCACATAAACAGGGAGAAGAAAGGGCAGAAACAAAAAGAATGTAGGGTTTGTTTCTAAAATGGATTTTTTTTGTGCGAAACAGCACGTTCGCGGTGTGCCATAATGAAATAGCGCACCGGTGCCATATTTTACATATGGCGCACTGGTAAAAGACTATTTTGCTTTTTTTTTTCTAAAAATTTATCACTGTAATTTCGCGGTGCGCTGGTATAATAGAGCGCAGCGGTGCGCTATGTTATGCAGGGCGCACCGAGGAAAAAAAATCTGTTTTTTTTTTTTTAAATTCACGCAAGGGCCAACATGGATTGGGATGTGACTATGGAAGTCGTCTCGTGGGTTGGATGTCTTATGACTATACAAACTCTATAAATGTAAATTAAAAATCCCTAATTCTGAAATCATTGAAAGAGAAAGAAGAAATGGCATAAACAAAACGAATCTATGTTTGTTTCTAAAAATGGATTTATTTTCCCGGATGCGGGTGTACTTGGAAGTGCATAGTATGCTGACGGTGAGGTGGATCGGCACATGGTATACCACCACCACCATCCTTCCGCACTCCAGGCATGAGTTATTACAGCCAGCTACCAAAGTTAATGCTGCTTTAATGCAGACTTCCTCGCCTTGTTTTCTCGTCCCCCCTATTGCCGTGGCGTCTATTCCGTCGATTCACTGTGTCTCTCCTCTGCGTTCTTGCTGCTCTCAGGTCGACGATGAGGCCTGTTTGCGCACCAGCACAGGGAAGCGTTGTCCCCTGAGCTGCTGTATCACGCTTTCGACTGGCATTCACATATCCTCTGGTCCTTATTGCAACCATAGCAGCTCTTCAGTTGTCTTCAGGCAGCCTCTGCATTTGTTCACCAATCCACTCTCGTTTTTTTTCCCTGGCCTCCCTGCTCAGCTCATCATGCCTCGACTGCGACCTAGAATGACTTGCAGGCGCGGCTCCTCTCGTGGGAAAGTCATCCAGCCGCCTTCGTTTCCCTCTTCTGCCTCTTCGTCGGATTCCTCTGACTCAGGTGAAGGACGTGTTGCTGCTTCCAGAAGAGGCCGGGGACGTGGTCGTGGTCGTAGTCCTTCCACCTCTGCGGCGCAAGTCCACCTCTCCTCCAACGATCACTTTCATACAGCTCGTTTTCAATACCCCTGCTCTCTCAACAATCAAGAGTTCTTAGCTTCTGTTTCCATTAAGCTCAAAACTAACCCGACTGCTCAGGCTCAGGCCACGGCCCCCTCTGAAATTACTCCGGCATCCGAGGACGAAATTTTGTTTTGCCCCCCAAGGGTTAATCTGCAGAGTGTTCAGGGTGCAATGGCCTCACAGCACGAGCTCCAGCAGGCTGGGCCTAGCGCTCCATCAGGTGGTGATGTCTCGGGCAAGGCACCTCCTCCTCCAACTGAAGATGCTCTTGACCCGTATGCTTGCCCAGTCGTGGAAGAAGCGCCCTCGCCCACCAATGATGCTTAATGGTTCTTGCTCGCCAGTTTTTGAACACAGGTCTCAAGAAGGTGCTCATTCTCCTTCTTCTTCACAGTTTTTTGCAGGAATTTCTGTTTCTTTCTCTTTCGCCATATCGACGGTTTCCAAGTTACTTTTTTCCAAGTAATGCTATCCAAGTTATTGTCCCCAGGACAATGCTCCAGCGCTACATTGCGCCTGTTTGTAATTTTTTCCATGGGAAGTGCTTGTTTTGGTCTTGTCTGACGAATAGAGTCCTACATTCCAGACATCATTTCAGACACAAGTATCAGCTGTTTAGAAAGGCGGACAAGGTCCTGGTCACTAATGTACTCTCAGCCAGTAAACAGTTGTTTTTGTTTGCCAATGATCAACACTGTAATGTAAGAATGCCGCACCTCTGGGCTAGCTATCCTGAGGCCTCAACCTCTCTGTAATATTTTTGTATCAATATAGAAGTAGACCGATTCAGAAAAAAAAATATATATATATATATATATATATATATATATATATATATATATATAAAATAAAAATATAAAAAATAAAAAATAAAAAATAAAAATGGATTTATTTATTTATTTTGTTTTTGAAAACTGCAGAAAAAGTTAAAAAAACCAATAAACTTTGATTTTTTTCTTTTATTGCATAAAAAAATGCAGAAAAAGTAGAAAAAGACTATAATTTGATTTTTTTCTTTTATTGCATTAAAAAAACTGCAGAAAAAGTAAAAAAACAATAAAATTTATTCACGAGATCGTTTGAGATTCTATGCTATAGGGTTTGAATCACCAGAGGTTTGTAATTCTGATTGTCTGAATACTTCTGTTTGAATGTATTTCCCTGCTCCATAGTGCTCTCATGCTTTGTTTGCTACAGGTATGTCTCCTGCAAATCTCTGGCTGAATTTTTTTGCAAAAATAGTGAAATAATGAAAAGTGTTTAGTATTTAAAGAAATTTTTTATGAAATTAGATTTTCGAAAATATTTTGCCGCCCATTTTTCAATTTACCGTTTTTTTTTTTTTTTTTTTTTTTTTCACTTAAAGAAAATAGAGTTGCGTTTTTTTTATTTGTGGTTATTTGTCACCGGTGCGTCCCTTAATTGAACTACACCAATGTGTCTAGGTATAAAATGCCACCGGTGCGCATTACAAAAACGCACTAGTGCGGTGATCTGTACATTAGACACCGAAATTACATTTAGGTGTGTCCACCAAAATTTATTGTTGTTTTGCTCAAATGCAGGGAGAAAATATCATATTATATCAAATGGACAATTCTTTAAAATCCAGCTTGTTCCATAATATTTCTCAAAGTCCATCGCGAAGTTCTCTATATCCATCTCGAGACGTAATGTTTACTTCAAATTTTATTTATATTTTCACTATCTAATTGAATTTATGTTTTTTATCCATGTAGTCAATCATGCACAGCTTAATTAAATAATTTATAATGTACACAAATTTGCAGGTTCATGCAGATTCAACATCGAGTTCAGATGCACAAAATATTCAAACTGCTCCAAAACATCGGAAGTTCTTATCAGGAGCTGCATACCACAAGGCACATTTGGTAGATGAAAATGGACATCGCTTCACCCTGCCAATTGTAACAATATTGCATCTTCTAGCCACAATCCCGAGACAATGATGGTAATAATTATAATTGTTTGGTATATATATTCATTAATATGTAATTATTTCAACGTCAAACCAATTTATAATCATGCAATATTGTCAACGTGGTTACTAATTGATATCATATCTTTTGTACTAATCATGTTCAATTTTTTTTTTTTAAATTATTAAGATTCTAGTGATGATGAATGACCTACCTACCATCTTCCGTTGCACCCCACGACAATGTCAAATTGAGAGAAAACTGAATTAAGAGAAAAAATCGGAGAGGAACGATACCAAGAATGGTTGACTCAACCACCGATTCAATTCCTGCTACGTCCAGATTCACGAGTTAGGAATGACTACAATAATAGTAGTTCTTCACAAGCTGGCAATGGAGGCAATAAAATAGACGTTGGTATGGATGATTACTTAAGGGATACGATTGCCATGGAGACAATTTTGTTAGATGCATTCCCAAACGATGATTAGCTGGGGGATGATGCTCATATCGCTGACACCTTTTTTGAAAGCCTTAAATTTGCTTCCACCACCCCTCTCTTTGGACCTGGCAGTCAGTCAAAGTCTACCCAGTTGGGGACAACGATGTTACTGTACAACTTGAAAGTAAAGTTTGGCTTGTTGAATTCATGTTTCTCAGAACTTTTGAGGCAAGTTACCATAAAGTACTCCCTTATATAAATTTGAAATATAATCAGTACACTGCAATGAAAATTATAAATAATGTACCATATATATATATATATATATATATATATAATTGAATAATTTTAAAAATATACAATTGTAATATAAGTGTCATGGATCAGTTGGTGGTAGTACAACATCAATAGCAATACTAGTGGAGGCCTTCTCAGTCAATGGTGCAGCTTTGACGGTCGATGGTCCATCCTACTCATGATCATGAGTACTGATGGATGCTGCAGGTTGCTGACTGGACGTGGCCGATGGTCCAGCTTCATCTCCATGATGACTGCTGCTAGATGCTAGTGGAGGCTCATGTTCATCTAGCGCGGCGCGAGGTGAACGATCATGAGATGATGAGTCCCTGCTCGTGGACTGTCCATCACGTGCTGCGGCTCGACCACACCTATAACGTGAAACATTCCTCCTCAGTCACGTAACAGCTGTCGTAGCTCCTACGACATGCCGCATCAGGCTGTACATGTCACGCGACATGCCTTTCCACATATGTAATAGCCTATCATCGGCCTGTATGTCTCTATAATGAGTGAGCCTGATGCCCACCTCAACAATCAATGCAATGAGTTGGTCACCCAAAACTATCCTGTATCTAGCATTAAGTCGATCGTGCCTAGCAAAAGGCGGTACCAGCGCACCAGAAGGAGCAGGTCTCTCTGCACCGGCCTCCTGATGATCCTTGGCATCTGGCATGCCCTGATCGTCATCAGGATCCACACTTGGATCATGTGGTGGTGCCGTCATCTCCTTGCCATCAAAAGAGCCAATGTCTGCAAAATATATACAAGTACACAACAATAATTAGACAATTTCATTAGAAAATTTAATAAAAACAAGTTAAAGAACATGCTAGAATAAATTTAAATAAAACAATAATATTACCTCTATCATCTGGCAGCTCATCAGCTATGAAGAGGATGTAGGCACACCCTCGCCAATCCAAACCTGCATAAGGACAGGGGACCATAACAAAGGGATGCTCATCAACACTGGCTAGCAACTCTAGTGCATCATGCAATATCCTCATTGGCAACGGAGTCTTGTCCCTCTTGGGCATCATCTGCCCCCACATGTGCATATGTGCCTCAAACATCGGCCTACGAGGCTGCTAAAGAAAAGTAGGCCTCGCCTCTGGAAACATCTCAAAAAGAAACAAAAAAACTCTAAAGCAAAAGGGAAGTTGACCCTCCCTTTTGCATGAGCACGACATCTATCTAAGGCTGTACAGAACTGCCACAAAAAAATGGCAGACCACCTGACAAGTTGTGGCTCCTATACTAAAGAATCAACATAATATAGAAGCGAGCAACTAATGCGTTGCCCGTCATTGGTGTTGTGCGAAATGGTTGAAATGATAAGTGAGAGACACTGCACCTCCTCACTACCAAATGCACCAATACGTAACTGACCTCCAACGACTTGAAACTCTGCAGGAGATAGTACATTTGCTTCAATGTATCTCTGGGAGTAAACTAACTGAATCCTTGCTACACAGCTAGCTGGAACCTCTGCGAACGAGGGAAAATCCACACCACTCTTCGATAGCCCTGTAATGAAATATATATCCTCCTCAGTGGGTGTGTACCACTGGTCGATACCAACCCATAAAGCCTATTGGTGGTCATTCCACCTTCGGATAAGATGTCTCAAAAACAAAATATGGCCCTTTAGGGAAGTAGCCTCCTCATAGAACTTGAGGAGACCTACCTGCCTTAGGAGCCCCTATGTATCTACTATAATAGGGCAAGGGTACACATCTCTCTCCCTCTCCTGTGCCTCCCATAAGCGAACCATGTTATACTGCTCTGCCTGTTGTTGTTGTTTCCCCTCTTCTCTCCTTTCATGTCTCTGAATATGTCAAACACAATTTTTTATTAAATGAGACATGTATAAATATATATAATTTTTTGAAAAAAAAAAAAAAAACAGTCGGCGCACCAAAAACACAGTCACACACCGGTCCTGGTGTGTCTTTCTATGGAGTGCATCGGAGTCGGTGTGCCAAATAATACTCAGCGCATTGGGGGTGGTGCTCCAGAAAAATTTGTAGCGCACCATTGACTATGTACAATGTCAGGAGGGCGGTGTGCTGACTAAACTCTACACCTCGAGGTGTATAGTTAATTCAACGGACTAACCTCCTGCCATCATGAAATAGTGAACGGTGTGGCCTTTTACAAGGCCTCACTGTTAACGCAGGTGAAATACGGAAAGCCATGCCTGACAAAAATAGCCATCCCGGGGCAGCTATTTTTGTCAACGCACCACATCGTCGCTATTCCACTAGGTCAATGGTGTGGCTGGGTAACCGACTGCACCGCACTTTTAAAAAAAATTTAAAATAACACGGTGCGCCTTCGGTACCGCTCCAGAACTAGTGCAGATACCGTTAGCACCAGTTTACCATGCCAAACCATTGACCCTGTTGAAATGTGGTATGCGGTGCGTTGACAACATTACCCACCCCAGGGCGGATAATTCAGTTAATGCACCATTTTGCCGTTATTCCACATTGTCAACTGTGCGGCCTGGTAAACTACCTCACTGCACTTTTTAAAAGAATTTAAAATAACACGGTGCACCTATTGGTACCGCCATGGAAATGGTGCAGATACCATTAGCACTAGTTGCAGTGCGGCCTGTAAATTTACAGGCAGCACCGCAAACCGGTGTGAGCCGAACGGCTCGAGCGCACTGCGCGACAATTTTTTTTCTTCTTCTTTTAAATGGTTAATTTTAAGGTTATTTGAAATTCTAATCCGCTAAAAGGCTTAATTATGGAAAAACAAGAAAAATACCTGTACATTTGGCCATCGTGGAGGCATATTGGCTGTAGAATTTGCAAAAGAAAATTTGTCCACCGTTTTACGAATTTCAAGCTGGAGATTGGTGGGCAATGCACAACAGCAGTGCGTGTAATGAGTGCAATGAGAGCACCGATGTCAGGGTGTCTCAGACAAGGATAAATTTTACCGGTGCTTGAGAGCTCTGCAACACTGAAAAAAGTGAAAAATGCAGTTTTTTGGCCGTAATTTTTTTTTTTTAAATTTAACCATGTTCCGGTGCGTGGGGTTTTTATGGGCACACTGGTGCATTTGCTTCTTTATGCACTGGGCGGTTTTTGTTTTCACATGCTTTTTATGAGGCATCGGTGTGGAAGTGTTGTAAAGAATCGGTGCGCTACAGTAATAAAATGCACCGGGCGGGTGTGTACGGAGCGCACGGTGTCCAGTGTGCCAATGTTTTGTGTAGTTTTTTGGCCGTAATTTTTTATTATTATTTAACCCTGTTCCTGTGCACGGGGTTTTTTGCGCGCTTTTTATGAGGCACCAGTGCAGAAGTGTTGTAAAGAACCGATGCGCTACAAAAATACAATGCACTAAACATGTGTGTACGGAGCGCACGGTGTCCAGTGTGCCAATGTTTTGTGTAGTTTTTTGGCCGTAATTTTTTATTATTATTTAACCCTGTTCCTGTGCACGGGGTTTTTTGCGCGCTTTTTATGAGGCACCAGTGCAGAAGTGTTGTAAAGAACCGATGCGCTACAAAAATACAATGCACTAAACATGTGTGTACGGAGCGCACGGTGTTCGGTGTGCCAATTTTTTGTGCGCACCGGTGCTTTCTCTTGTTGAACGCACCGATGCATTTTATGGTGATAAGCGCACTGGACGAAATACATCCATAAAAACCTCCGCCCGCGAACCTCCTCTAGTAACCTTTGCTAGAAATAGATGTCTGGGGTATTTTTATAAGGGGTTCCTCAAAAACATCAGCTAGAGGGTCTTTGCCTTGTAGTGAAAGAATTTCCCTAAACTTCAGTGGAACAACTACTAAAGTGGGAATGCTAAATCTCACTATTACACCAGAGATCATTGCAGTAGCAACAATGATTCCAAGAGGACAAGAAAAATGGTTCAAAGGGTTCAAATTCAACATGGAGGAGTGCAAAGAGTTTATCAAGCCATAAAACAGTGAAATGGACCTTACAAATGCCATTCCAAGGAGCTGCATGAAGGATAATTTCTCAGTTGTTGCTTATCATCCAGAAATATTTCACTTGTGAAGGGAGATACCATAAATTCTATTCTTACCATTTCAAGATTCTCCTACACTTTGCTGGTAAGATATCTCTTGATCTATCTTTCTACTTACACAGAAGTTTAGCAAAAATGGTAGATAAATTTCAAGAAAAATTTGAAGGAAGCGAAACCTCATTGTTTCATCATGGTTTAATAAAATTGTTGGTTTTAGATGAGCTACAAAGACTAGGTAGAGACTGGTCTTCTTTCCTGTTTGTTAGTGGTTTTGAAATGGATACCCTTACCCCTACAAGAACTCCTAAACCTAGGGGTATGCCATCACTTTTAGTGGCAGAGAAAAGTGAACCAGTCATGATGGAAACATAGCAGTTTCAGAGATTTGATACACCCATTATTTCACCTTCAAAACAAAATTCAACAATGAGAAAACCTGCAAAACAAGAACAAGTTGTGAGTAAACAAGGAAGCAAAAAGATTAAAAGGAGTCAAACAATGGCTTTAGAAGACAAAACAATGGTTAGAGGCAATTTAGAGGATATACTACATGTCATTGATATTGAAGAGACCCCTATTTTCCAGGCTGAGGATATAGATGAAGGTGGACAGAAACTCAAAAAATCTAAATCTGCAAAAAAGTTAGAGTTTGAAGGTGAGGATGCAAGTTTTATGTTTTAGGCTAGGAAGCCCATGACAAGGCATGCTAGAAATTTTTTGGAGAGTATCAAAGAAGTTCATCCAGCCACTGACATTGTCCAGCCACCACAAGACATTATTGATCTTTCATCACCTGCAGAAAAAGATCCAGTCAACAAGCCAAAGAAAGGAAAGGAGAAAGTTATTGAAAAAATAAAGTTTTAACTCCTTGAAGAACAGTTGAAGTTGGCTAATCATGAAATAGAAGTCATGAATAAGGAGGCAAGGAAACATAATATCCATAATATTCAGTTTGAAAATATGAAAGAGGTTTGGGAAGAGTAGGTTGACAGTGTATCAAAGACCCTAGACAACACACAACAATTAATCAAATGGACTATGTAATTAAGGAAAGAGGTGAAACATGTCAAAAGAATGAAATTTCATTTGAAATCTACCAACATAAATATGAAGGATCAGGTTAAAGACCTACAAGAACAACTAGAACTAATCCATGAGAAGCTGGAGAAGAAAGGCCTAAAAATGACAGTAGGTCAAGAGCCAATAGCTTAACTCATCATCAATGAGTAAGAAACACCTCAAGACTCATAGTTTGAGCTGGTTTATGTTTTGAAAGGTCAATGGCATGTTGGAAACAATTTTTTTACAGCTGGAAGGCATATTTTTGAAGTTAGGAAAAAATCTGGAATTTACATAGTTTTCAGCAGTTTCGTAGCGTTTCCTAGGCTTGAAGCCATGAAAACACTACGAAACCACCTATAGATTTCTTTTTGCATTTAAAACCATTTTGGGAAGCTTCCAAGGGGTGGAAATGATATGGATGATGTGTCAAGGTATGATGAGAACCATGCAAAAGAAAAGAAGCAAAAATTCTGGGCATAGGTCATTTTTTGTATGCTACGAAAGTGTCATACTTTCATAGCATGTTGTGTTGAAGGTTTATGAGCAGGTCTTTGGGCAATTTTGGATAGGTGGATACTTTCAAAGGGTCAAAGGACTATGCTAGCAATCATCCAAGACTTGAAGACCATGAGATAAAGACAACTCATCAGCCAAACCATTCGTTGAAGATAAGGATCAGTTTTCCTTAAAAATAGGATTTGTTTCCAGATTTGGAGGAGGCTAATTAAGATGTCATGTAGTCATGAGTTCTATCACAGCCTTTTCAAACATGTGAAGGATTATTTGTCAAAGATGTAAATTTTTTTAGCAGATAAGGTAGTTGATGTAATAAGTAGCAGTTTGAGTCCTATTAGGAAAAGGACTGTTTCATAGTGTAGCTGTCACTTTATCATTAAAGCAAATGTTTTCTTGTTATGCAAGGTGCCATTAGGAAAAGTTTGATGAATCTAGCCAAGATGCAGATCATCTCTCATGTAACAAGTCTATTAAAGGGCAGGTATTCAAATTTGTAAAGGGTTGGATATTTTTTGGCAATACGATAGCTTTATGTAATTTGACTGTTTTCAGTAATACATAGGACTTTTACTTGACCAGCCTAAGATTCTCATGGAGTTTTTAGTGCTTAATTGATCTATACTTTCTATGTGTACCATTTGTAGTGGTTTTCATCTTTAATACTCATAATTCATAAGTGTATGCTCTGAATTCCTTTATTGATGAATTGACTGTGTTATTTTATGTTTCATGTGTGATTTACCTCTGCTAAAAACTCTTACGTGCCTCAGCTTCCATGTCAAGTGACCCTACCACTGAACTACTGAATGTGCTGACTACATAAACCCAATGATTGCAGAATTATACTCTTTTCAACCTACACACATCACAAGCAAGTTATTTTCCAAGTAGAGTTAGGCATCTAGTTTCATCATAATCAAATATCATTAACCCCTTTTGAGAGAGCCCTCTCAGACTGAAGAGGCTAAGCTTCAGTCACAAGTTGGTTTGAAACAGTTACATGAAGTTGTCTGATTAGCAACCAATCAAGTACAATTTTGTGATAACATAATATTTTGAATCCATTGGAGGGATTTGCAGAAGCTTTTGAATACTTTTGAAGGCCAAGATGCTTCAGGGAAGTTTTCAGTGACCCCAGAGCTAGGGGGTGCCACCAGGTGTTGGAGAAGAAACCAGAGCAGCAAGAGACCAATTTCTGCAAGTGAATAGTCTATTCTAACTATTTTGGACATTTTGAATCCAATGAAAGGATTTTTAGAGCCATTTGAAGACTTCTAAAGGTTGAAGATCCACAGGGAAGTTTTGGGAAGCCTAGGGCCAATAGTGGATGGAGGCCTAGATTGGGAGCCAGTGCTCATTTGGAGCAAATGAACAGCCTATTTTGGGTGTTTGATATATTTTGGAGACATTAGAAAAGGTTTCAGGGATAGAAAATGGATTCTCAGGGAGTTAGTGCCAAAGAGAAGCTTAGGGAAGCTTAAGGGCACCGACTCAAGGAGTTAAGTCTAAGGGAGTCAGGGTTCATATTCAGAAATATTTCAGCCATTCTAGGGATATAAATGGTATTCTAAACCCATTGGTTTAGTTAAAATAACTATTGGAGTTTAGTTTGTATCTTTTTAAATAAATTTCCATCCTAATCCCAAAGATCCAAGTCAATTGACAAAGGCTTAAGGGCGGAAACGTGAAGCTGGGTTACACTTTTGTGAGAATCGGGGGCAAAATTTTTTTTTCGGCAATAGTTCGGCCGAACATTTTATAAAGTTCGGCCGAAATTAATTTGGGCATTTTGTCACAAGATATATTCTCTTCTTTGGAAAGAGGACATAAAAAAGCTTTTAGATGCTTCTAAATGGAGTACTCTTCACCAATGTCCTTCTCCTTTACACCACATCATACAAATGCCAATTTTCATATTCTTGACTATGACTCTCTTCTTTTCAAACATGTGACCCTTGACTATGCCATGAAATCCTCCAAAATATTCTTAAAAGATGGGAGCTCCTCTTCATGCATGAAGCTAGTGGAATGTGACAAGTTATCCAAAATTCCTCCAATTATATGATTTGTGCCTTGGGAAATGTTAAAGGTACCCTCAATGGAAAAGCATGCATAAAGATTTGCGGTCAAGTGCCATAAATGTGAAATGTTGCCACTTGTGCAATTGTGCTTCCTGATGATGCTCAAACTGAAACCCTAGTTATGCAAGGCTGACAAGGTGTCACTTTGGGTCAACTCAGGGTTATTTCCATTGTCACCTTAACAATGAATCCTCTCACTTTGGATTACTTATTGAATCTTGGGAGTATCCCAAAGCGCACATTTATGGGGTCTTTTATGTGACTAGATCACTAGCACTGAAAACCTTCTTTCCATTGGATGGTTCAACATCTTGATGATCCCTATCCTATTGACCACAAATTTTGTATTCATTATTTCTTTCACCGCAACATCTCCAGTATATATTGATGGTGTTCATAAGCCTATTTTTGGTTCTCTTCTTTATGGAAATCTCCGACACCATTATTCCTACCTTTACAACTATAAGTTTTCACTTCTATCCCATCGGCGAAGTAACTTTCGTCAATGAATGGTTACACAACAGGGACCCTATGATAATCACGAGGGTCACATTATTACTTTCATGGTTTTGAAAAACCCTTTGAGTTTATTGACCTCAAACTCTAGGAAACCATGATTACTTCCGTTTATTTCTTACACGATCATGATTAAAATCAAAGTGCAACGTGGGGGTACATTACTGCTCTACTCAAACTCACAATGGAATGTCAAGGTGCCAAGTATATTACCATGAAAGTCCGCAGCTCCCTTACTTTCATTGTTTGAAAAAATAGGATTAGTGTGATTGAAGTATAATTCTGTGACCTCAAAAGTGTTTTTAGGATTTAAATTATCAGCAAGGGAAGCATGATCTTCATCATACTTTTCAAATGGTTGATCCTTTTGGGTAGATACTAGAAACATGGTTTCTACCCGACTAGAACTGCATACATCTTGTATCATTGGTGAAACTATTCAAACAAATTTCATTTCCTATGTTTATTGCTTTGTCATGTTGGACATCATGACTAGTCTCCTCACAATGGTGAAAATTATTATCATGCTCCTTTTATCATGCAAATCTTTCATAGAATCTAGGACACATACATCAACACATACCAATTCTTTGATGAGGATGGGGTTTGCTGTGGGGCTATGTTGGTCACAAAGTAGCCTGTCCATCATGAACTAATCTTGTGAATTTGGAGGGTCCCTTTTAGTGATATTGTTATAGAGGGGTGGGAGCTTCTTCTTATTGTATGGTCGTCACAAGGTCTTGAAAGGTGTTTTCATCCCATATTGTCTTTGGATCCCATGTTTAGCACAAAATTTATTGAAATATTTTAAGTAGAATTCCCCACCAATATCATATCTAAGAGAGGAAATATGACAACCTAACTGTTTCTCTATTAATGCTTTGAACTTTTGAAATTCATTAAACACATCATATTTTAATTATAGAAAATATACCCACATTTTTTTACTGAAATAATCAACAAACGGAAGGAAGTACCTAGCACCAGTGGTTGATGTCATGTTCATTGGTCCACATATGTCTGAAAGTACCAACTGAAGGACCCTCTACGCTCTCCAAGCTTGTCCTTCATAAAATGGTATTCAATGTAGCTTCCCTGCCTGAAAAGCTCTGCAAACTCTGTGGATCTTCTACAGAATGTTTGGAAGTCCATCTACTAGTTTCTCTCATGCCAACTGAGAGAGATAGGTCAAGTTGAGGTGCCCATACCTATGATGCCATAGGGGTGCTAGATTTTGCAATAACAATTACCTTTAACTTACAATTTCTAATAAGATCAATATTCAAAAATCTTAAGACAGTGAAAACTAAGAGATTCATCTAAAATGGATCATTACGCCGGAGGCGTTATCTTTGCTGGAGTGGGGTGAGCAAACATTGTTCACCCCACCCAATCAAAAAAATTTCTCATCGCCCTTGTGTCGAGTAAAAAATTGACAAGTGTAACCGTTCGTCCTACAATAATACTAATGAACCGTCCTGCTTTGGGCTTCGTGTTCATACCCAGCTGATCGACAATTTTTGGTTGTTGTGTTCAACAGACAGGAAAACTGGGCACAATTAACTTCTGCAGAGCCTGCAAGCAAAGACAATGCAGAGTTTAAACTCCTGGTCATGAAATGCCTTGGGGAATTCTTTCACCAGTTAAATTCTGACTTATGAAACAGTGTGGAGAAAATGCCTCCTTCCCCGGCTCTAAGGTGTTCACCTGCAAGGGACCACCAAGTGGAACGGAACAAAAGTGGATGGGGTCTGCAGATCACCCCACATGGTACGGATAGGGATAAGGATGATGACCTTGCTCTGTTCTAGGATATGCAGACAAAGGAAAAAGATGGTTTCTTGCAGCATTCGGGCGATGATTTCGCAACAGAGCCACCTCCAAATCTTCTTACATCAATTAGTGATCGCCCCATATCATGGACAAGAGGTTCATCACCTGCATCAAGGCCTGGAAGTGAGGCTGGAAATAGATCAAGGCAACAGTCTGTTTCCCCAACAGTTTCTAGAAGTGTGAGCTCTTAGAAGAGCCATGATCGTGATCATTTCAGCTCCCAAAGTTAGGGATCTGCAGTTTCATCTTGTGAGGATGAGATGGATTCCATTCAGTCTGCATTTTCAGGAAAAAAAAGAACAAGCACTGTGAGCATGGTACATCGGCAAGGAACAAGGAAACATGAAACATATCCAAATAGCAGAATTCAGTCATTCTCCAAAACACCCACAAGATCAACATCAACAATTAATATTTCACCAAGCTCTGTGCCAAAGAGATCCTTTGAATCTGAATTGCGCCAAATGGTATGCCTCCTATCTTAGAGTATTGGTTTTTTAAGCTTGCAATGATGTTGTTAGCTCTAATTGAATGGGTTTCCATTTTTCGTTGTTTGACACAGCAATATTTTGTTACATCTTAACTCTTGTCCTTTCATGTATTTGCATTCTACTTGATTCCTGTAAAGTGAAAGCTTGAGGTTGTTATTCCCAACCGATAAGATTTGGATATCATTGACATTAGTCCTCACATGGAAGCAAGGCATTTCCTGATTTTGGGTTGTTTTGAGTTTGCTTTTCCCATGTGTTGATCTTGTTTTGAGGCTTCAAGTTCAAACATATGCACTAAAATGCAGTTGACATCAAAACTGTGAGCCAGGCTTAACAAGTGTCTATTAGTCAATGGCCATCCTTGGTGCCATTGGTGAGTCCTTTTATATGTGCTAGTGGAGTAAGATGTGTATCAGAGTAATGGTGTATACTTTCCCAACCCCCTCTATTCTAATTTTGTGTATATTATCTGATTTTTATGTTTCCCCATCTATGGTCTATCATCTCACACGTGTTCGTTATATGTTCGTTGATTTGGTTCTTAAGCCATTTTACTATTTCAATCTTTTTCTGTCATATCCAGAGGTCAGGGATCACTGTGTTGTTTTGCTTTGGTGGTATTCTGAGTATTTTTCCTTTGGCCTAAGCCTCTGGTGTACACTGTAAACTGTGTTCTCTTCTTATAATAGAAACAAAACCAGCATGCCTAACTTCTTTAGAGTGACAGAGGAGTTTGGTGGAGCTCTTTTTGAGTAACATTGTTAACGGTGAAATTCAACTTGTTTCTCACAACCTTTCTAGGGGAGAGATATGCTTTATTCATCTTTGTGCTTTATTTATGTTTTTGTTTGCATCATGGCAAGTTAAAATAGGCATTTGATGCACAAGAATGCAATGTTGTTTACTTGAGTAATTTTTTTAAATTTTTAAAAACTTTTTCCTATGCATTTATGCTTCAATTGAAGTTAATTTTCTTGATTTGTACCTATGTGCAGGATCTTCGACATTCTCAAGGCATGTTCAGGCCCCTACTGTCGAGTGCACCGGTCACATCTTTTTATGCCAGCAAAGAAAACACCCCACAACGTAGGACATACTCCATCAATTCTTCAGTGACGACAAGCAGTAATGCAAGCTCTGAGCAGGGTGCTGCAAGTGTTGCACCTGATACTGAAGGCAGTGATCATGATCAAGATGATGTAGGGAAGGAGCGTGACGAAAGCTTGTTTCCGCACGTTCAAGAGGAAGTTTTTTCCATTGATAAGGTGGAGGTAAAAGTTGAAGATGCTCAAGCTAATTCTTTAGGCTGTGGCAGGAATCAACAGGAAGATCCTGAATGCAATGGCATTGAGAATGTAATGCTTGTAGATATAAGTGGAAAAAATATGGCTGCTGTTATGGATGACAGTAGTTCTGACTACTGTCAAAATGCTGATGTTAGCTATACCTAGTTTAATGATTCTTTGCCTGGCATGGTTGAAGTCAGGGTCATTGATTCAGATTTTCAAAAAAAAGAAGCTGCTATAATTGGCAATGATTACTCAGCAGATAGCTCTTTTGTGGATATTCATGAGGATTTTTCGGTGAACAATCCCAGTCTCAACACAAATAGTGATAGCACCTAGGAATATCTTGAGGCTACCCTGCAAAGTGACTTAGAAACCGAAAATAAGTAGAAACTCAACTGTAGCTCAAGTAAAAACTTGTTTATGTCTAAATCTACTGAAAACCAAGATACTCAAACTGGTTCAGTTCCAGTGGATCAACTAAAGTCTACTGAAAAACAACCTATTCAAAGTAGTTCACTTCCAATACAATGATTAGTAGACTGTGAATCAAGGTGCATGCAGGACAACAACCTTGCAGAATCCGCTGCGGGGATCAGAAAACAAACTGTTGTACACAAGTCAAGAGAGGTTAACCAGTAGGAAAATATGTCTAAATTAAAAGGGAATGAGAGTTATATGAATTTCCAGAGTAGATATGATACTACGTATATCACAAGTGTACCCTCACACGAGTCCACATCGTCAGTGAATCTTTTAAACAGGGAAAACAATTGCAAGTGGCCAATTGTGCATGCAAAGGTTGTCAATGCCACTGATTTACCAGAGGCTGGTTCTCAACTTAGATGATCTTTAAATGATTTGAAGAGCTTAAGGTGTGAAGAGAATGCCTTGACTTCTCACTCTGCTGATGCAGGCTTAACAAAACAGACAGAGGCTAGGGTATTGCATCAGTGAAGCAGTGGGAGATTGGATATAGATAACTCTGTAATTAATTCTATTTTCAAAGTGCCAAGTGGTATTTTTACTGCAACTAAAAAAGCATAGAGTGACACAATCCAATCTCCAGTTCATAATGAGGATTCTCCTACAGAAGTTGGCATTGATTCCTTTGTAGATGTTTTTGAAAGTACAAATGTCATGCAATCTGGTGCTTCTGACCATGCTACACCTGAAGCTGAAGAAAGAACATGTGTAAATCAAAGTGGAGGCTTAGAGAATTTAAAAGGAAGAGATCCCAGTTGTCTTTCACTGGATTCTGTTTCATCTTTTCACGATAACCCTCTATCTACCGAAATGGATGGGAATGTGGAGAATATGCTTGTATCAGGAATTATGAGCAAAGAACAATGTTGTCAATCTGATGCCAATCTAATATTGGAAGCACATGACCAGAGACATGCTTGTACTGAAAATTGTGATTTGTCTCAGAATGGACATTCCTCTTCTGAACAAGCAGGAGAGAAGGCATTCAGAGATTCCAAGCAGGAAGTTTCACAGCCTCCTGAAAAGGATAAAGAAAGAGCAGAAAATGGTTGTGATTTGATGTTGGTTAGAAATGATAGCTCTCTGCAGAAATCATCTGATACAATTATCTCAAACGATGTAACCTCGCCTATACCTATGCCATGGGGATCCGGCCTTAACCGATCACCATAGTCAGGTTTGGAAACATCTCGAAGGTTGGCTCGCAGGCAGGTGTTGGTCACTTGATTCACAAGTGGTTATTTCCTGTCCGTCGATCTTTGGTGTCTTGATCCAACGATGGAGATTAGTCCGTCGGGGGTTAGGGTAACTAACCCCTACCCGAATCGTTGTGCAAGCTCCTCATTTGCTTCAGCTCCCTTGGCGGTGCAGCTCTGCAACTCCGTTGTGTTTCTTCCGGTAGGAGGGCTTTCGTTCCTCGCAGGTCTGCAACAGGTAGTCTCTAGCCCCAAACCACTAACCACTGGTTCTTACTTCGGTGTTACCTCCAGTGTGGTTATGGGAATTTGATCTTTTGTTTAATTTGAATTTTGAGTTGGGGTTTAAACCTTATTACCTACAAAATTGTGAATATATTTTTGATAAATTACAAGGTTTGAAGAATTTGATTTTGTAATAAATGTTTTTTCAAATAAATTCTATGGCAATTATGTTAGTGTAGCTTTCCTTTTCAATTTAATCTCCTATTACATTCATTAAAATATATATAGAAACTAAAATTTCCATATATTTCACTTTATTACTAGTTTCCACATTCCCCACTTCCGGCATTTAATTTGCACCTCTCGGTGCAAATGCTAGTTATAATCTTGGACATAGAAAGCACTCATCGTTGCATAGTTTCCCAAAAGGTCAAACAAACTCAATCATATGTTGAACCTACCACTTAATTTGAGGTTCAAATCCTAAGCCATCAAATTCTCAAGTGCAAAGGTGAAATAAGAAAGGTACGAGTCACTATAGGAGATCAATGTTTCTTTTCAAATTTCTTCTTCCTTCAACTAGAGGGAATGATGAGATCCTAGGAGTTTAAACTTTAGTGTTTTAAAACCTTGGGAACATATGACATGAATCATATGAAATGTTTATTTCCATTAAGCATGAGGGTAGAATGATTAACTTAAATGGTCTTTAACACAATCCCTCTAGATTTGTCTCTTCAAATGTGAGGGCACCCACTCTCATGTTTGCATTTACTGATATTAGCCTTTAGGAAAATATAAGAAAATATAAATTGGACTAATGTATCAATCCATGTGAACATGATACCCATTCGCTCTCTCACACACTCAATGTGCAAACTTTGTCTCCTAAAGGACATGATTTGGGCAGTATATCAGTTGCCTAAAAAACTTAGGTTCGAGTCAATTCTTCATGCAACATGATACTAAGAAGTTGCTAAGTTGTCTCCTACTAATATGCTAAACTGGTCAGCATCAGTTCAACAATTCTAGATGACTCTCATGGTGTTGCAATGTTATTTAATCTTACAAGTTGGCATACTTTCTTAGTCCCACAGTGCTGAAAAACTTTCCTCAACTATTAATCCTAAAGAAGCCCAATAATGGGTGAACATGGATAGGCCAGCTTGACTTTTCTCACATGTCTTCCATCTCACTTAGACACTTATTTTGGGAACTCTTATACATTTACTATGTCAGTTTTCTAAAGCCTAAAATGGGAAAAATAAATAACAAGTGTGTGCAAGCAGCAACACACTTGACTAGATTGAACTCGGCCTAGTCTTATGATGGATGTACATTTTAAGGGCTTCTTTCCTAATTCAAAATCGTTGAAGATATATAAACTAACTATTTCATTTGTCCTACAATTCCAATAGTGCACATGGCAAGCTTCTCTGCAAATCTCTTTTGTTGCATATGGTAGGCCTCTGAATAGACTAAGCTTGTACTAGCATAATGCAAACATGACCTGCAAGTCACCACTGTGTTTTGGTTTTTGAAGGCTGCTGCATTATTGAATGACTAGTGAAGTATCAACCAGTGAATAAGTTTCAAGCTTTGGAGAAGTCACAATATATATTATAATTTTGTCTTGTAGATTGGCCTCTTGACCAATTTTTTCTAGCAATGCCTCTTATGAAAAAATAAGTTCTTTCCTAACAGGTTATGACCCTCTTGAAAATACCAGGTTCACTAGAACATTGGAAGAAAATATCTAATGCACACATCATGCTACCACTACAAGCCATTGCAGAAAATAGAAACCAAGGTGAAAAAGGATCTACAACTACATTGTAGACGTGTTACAGTGACAATACTTTCTTGAATGTCTATTCTCCAACATCCATAGCATTACCACAAATAATCATAGTTTGTATTTAACTCCAAATAATATACATTCCAATAAGAAGTTGTCAATCATAGTTTTACCTTGTGGAAATGATTTTCCTTATGCCCTACTCTCATTTTCAGTCAAAAACTAGATTTCCTATATTGATGACGTTCCTACTGTAATATGACCAACTATCAGACAACTATCTCACTGTAATTCTAGATAAAATGAGTAGTGTACCCAAATAATAAAGAAACTGAAAATGATAGTAGATATTGCAGGGTAAGCAACTAAATAGGTAGTACGCATGATATGCTATTCCATAATTCACTACCTTTCCCATTTATAAAATAGTTTCTACAACAATTGTGCTGCATATTAGTTCTTTATGTTGCTATTTATTGAGATTTTGGCTCACACAGGGATTGCAATCAGCCTTTCCACAGGAGATACATATGGCTTATGCAATTGGCATACCATTGTTGTTACTGTGACTAACATTTCTTGATAAGAAGTTACAGTTGAAACATTGAATTTACTTGTTTTGGCTTCCTAATTGTTATGTATGGCATATATAATACCAGCTATCCATTGGGATTCATATGTGACCAAATGAAAAAGGCTTTAACTGTTGCTAAATGCAAAAATGTGACAGGCTAGGATTGGAGGGATTTTGTGCAAATTATAATGAAAAATAAAAAAGTGAAGGCCTACACCTCTAGTGCAGTGATAGCAGGGTTTCCTATTTATAATCTTCTAGAGTTATTATTATTATTAGAGTTCGTTTCTTTCTGACTGTTTCTCCCTGGTCAAGGTATTTCTCAAGTTTGTTAGCTCTGAATGCTAAACACGCTACTTGATGTCTTGCAGTGGAAACACCTCACATCTTAGCATAGGTCCAAGATCTAGTTCTTGTACAATAGCACAAATTGTGGAAGATTTGGTAAGTGCCTACCATTGAAAGCCTTGCCACTATGACCCAAGTGCTATTTGGCCACAACTAGAAGGTTAGTACATTGGGAAAAAGAGAATGTTGTGCGCGTTGATGCTGCACATAGGGCATCTTTTTGCAAGCCCTTTTTCCCATCATGTGCCAGAGCAGTTTGCATTTGCAAGATGCACATAGCATTCTCTTTTCCAAATAAAATAATCTTCTAGTGTTGCATGAGCTTCTAACCTCTTTAGACTAAGGAACTGCCCAAAACTTTGTCACTCTTGGTTCGTAGTTATCCTGTGAGTTTAGTCTGATTGCAAGACTTTTGCCTTCACATTCCTTCTCAATGTTTCTGCCATAACCTCAGAGATACTCGGGTTTGGGGTTGTTCCCTAGATATCTCTTAGGGTCTGGACCAATTTCCTGATCTGCTGGCAGCATTTCTATACCTCCAGCAGGTATATCACTTATCATAGACATTTTTGTTTCTCCAAAATGCCATTACTCTCGCAAAAGGGTGCATTCTAATTTAAGATTCTTTCTCCTACAACTCAACATGCTGTGTGCAATGTGGTTCCTGTTGGGTGATTTCGACGGCTTCTACAAACTAGTTATTAGACAATGTTTCTAACCTCTTAGGAAGGAGATACTTAGCGGTGGCTTCCTCTCTGACAATTTTTGGTATTGATTGCTCATTAGTATATTGAAAAATTCATCGTCGGGGATTAATGTTTCAATTTTATCAAGTGTCTCTTGTTTCATATTCAACACAAGATGGAATTTGCATGCACTCAGTTCATTGAAGCAAGGCTTTCTGGCTTGCCTTGAATATTGAAAGCAAGTTACAAAAGCGATCCCTAAAGATGGAGCATCATTGACAAAAATTCAAGCTCCTCTTAGTGGATGTTTTCTAATCCCTCTTCTTCTGCTCCTTCCCCTTGTCATCTTCATTTGTTTACAAGGCATGACAAATATACCCATAAGTCTAAATTTTAGCCCAAAAGCAATTGTAATGATAGTGGAAATGTTACGAGAATATTGTTATTATCACTAATGGTCTACCCATTCTAATGAGGAATGTCTTAAGCAAAGAGTTTTCAACACATATTTTAGTGGTTGAACAAAAGGAAGGAGAAGGTTAAAATGATTATAGTCAACAATCCCAGTTACATAAGTGGTTGTTTCGGACTTCCCAATCCACGGTGGGAATGCCTCTGCTACTAAGTACGGTAATTCTAACGATTAAAAAAAAAAGGAAAAACAATTCTAAGCCCACAATTAGTCTTAATCATCATTGACTACTTCACTTTAGACAAGGATGCTTTGTTTGTGCAAAACTGTTGCATGATAGTTAATGGTAGTGATAAAAATCTTATTTCACAAGATCATGTGACTTTTCTTAATTTTCCTTCAAAATGTTAACCTTGGTCTAAAATTTTAGGGTTGGATGAAGGATAAGGAACCAATGCAAGCTATGAAGGTTCGTCAATTCACTTTTGCTATTGACCACTCTTTGATAGTATTAAGTATGATGGCACTCTTGTTGATTGTTGTGGTCTTATTCCTTGGAAGGTTTTATCAACACGATTGCCATGCAAGCTATTATACATTGTCTTGAAACTTCCCTATTTTTGCAGAGAAGTTAGTGTCATGCTAGTAATTAATTTGAAACTATATTTTAGTGGAAAAATTCACTATTTTTTGGTGGAATAGTTCATAATTTATTCTGATATTTTTTTGCAAGTGTACTAGTCACGATGATAAATGTGTGGTTTACTTCAGAGGGTTATCAGTTCTTTCTAGATACGCTTTTCATCATTTTCTTTGAATACTTCTCTAGTGCTCCTGAGGTCCATGTTATGTTTATTGGCTGTTTCCGTGGAAAATTTTTCCTGAGGTTCTGCAAGGTAAATCCAAATGCAAAAAATACTATTTTACATATTGATATTTGTTTAAGACATTCTTGTGTGATACTTGAATTTCATAAATCTAGATTTCTATTTCGTTATCTATATCAATATATAAGAATAGGCCCATAGATTGTTCATATTTCTCAAACTGTGGAGTTGTTCTTTTCCTGTTACATGTTCTTTTATATTGTTATGTTGTGATTCAAATTTCTAGTTGTGCTTTCCAGTTATTCTCCTACGTAGTACATGTTTTGTTAGATTATAATTTCATAAATCTAGATTTCTATTTCGTTATCTATATCAATATATAAGAACATGCCCATGGATTGTTCATATTTCTCAAACTGCAGAGTTGTTCCTTTCCTGTTTCATGTTATTTTATATTGTTATGTTGTGATTCAAATTTCTAGTTGTGCTTTCCAGTTTTTCTCCTACGTATTACATCCTTTTTTAGATTATATAAAAAGTTATTATTATTGTCTTTTTATTATGTATATTGAACATATTATTTCTAGCAACTTTTGATCTGCCTAGATTTTCTATTCCTTTGTTGTACCTTTGCACCTTTAGGAGCAATTGCTAGTTTAAAGTATAATTCTTTAAAGGGTGCTAGCTCAATGGAAGAGCACCTGCTTTATAAGTAGGAGGTTGGTGGTTTGATTCCATCGTACCCTGATATTCATAGGGAATGACGACGATCAGTTTTTGGTGACGGATGCTCTTTTGACCATCACCAATAAGCTTATGGTGACATTTTTTGACTCTCACCATAATATGAAATGGTGACGGTCAACGAACGCCACCATATATACGCATCAATAGTGAAGACCATTAAAGGTCTGTCACCATAAATCTTTGTTGTTGATATGAAATGGTGAGGGTCACTGTTTGTCACTATAGTCATTATTCGCAATGGACCTTGATGTCACCAATGATTTTATGGTGACGGTCAATGAACGTCGCCATATATATGCACCAATAGTGATGGCCATGAAAGGTCCATCACAAAAAATCGTCATTGTTCATATGAAATGGTGACGGTCACTATCCATCATTATAATCAATATTCGTGACGGACCTTGAATGTCAACACAACACATACTTTCGATGATGCCACCTTTGGTGACGTTCAGTTTTTTGGTGATGGAGGCTATTGTCCATCACCATTGCTCATATGAAATGGTGACGGTCACTATCCGTCGCTATAAATCATTATTGGTGACGGACCTTGAATGTCACGACAAGACCTATAATTTCGGCGACGCCACCTTTGGTGACGTCCAATTTTTGGTGATGAAGGCTCTTTTGACCCTCACCAATGAGCTTATGGTGACCATTTTCACCCCTTACCAATGTCCTTTTTTCTTGTAGTGATTGCACTAACA